>QLPI01016872.1:0-12480 GCA_003314275.1 Chroogomphus rutilus | reverse complement strand
TGATCTCTAGAGGAAAGCTTGGGGGGACGACCTCCAGAGGAGCAGGGCTAGTTGGGATGGAGGGTTCTGAGAGTCCTGGATACTGTAGACTGGCTGAGGCCAAGTCTTGAGGCAATAGTGGGAGTGGAATGACCATGAGAGGCCAAGGAGAGGATGTTTTCTTTTTGAGCAGAGGAAGTGGGGTGCATTGGAGTGTAGTGAAGTTCTGGACATGTTGGAGGGGATTAAATACCTTAATTTGAGTTCTCATGAAAGATAAGGTTACCATAGTAACCATCTATCAAGGGTTGCATGTTATATAATAGATGGAGCATCAGATTCTGATTGTTCTGACACCATCTCACAAAACTGAGTCAATGGGCCCTTGATTTCAATTGCCCATATCTTCATCACCCCTGATCTGAATTACATAATTTTTTAATGGTTGCATAGCCCTGATCAGATTATTTCTGTGATTCACCAACACCTTTTTCATATATCTTTTACATTCAAAGCTATTCAATGAATAGTCCAAAAGCACCAAACATTGACTCAGTTTTGTGAGTCACTATACATGTATACAAGACACCAGTCGACTGGACTATTCACCAGTACAAATTTCGACTTAATTCTGCATTGTAGTTTCCGATTCAGTTCCGGTAAACTTTCCAACTTTCTGAAATTAGGGACAGATGATCGAGGAGGGCACAATACATAAGTTGAAGCCAAGTCCCTGCGACCTCAAACCACTCAAACCATCTAATACCGTGAACAATCTTAGACCCCCCGGCGCTTCCCATCTTCCTGCCCCTTTCCGATTCCGACTGCAAACCTGCGACCTGTAGCCCCTCCATCTCCGGAGTATGAACCTCCCCTTGGAAACCATTTGGAACCTCCGGAAACCCTTCTGGAAGCCTCTAGCTAAGCGCCCGACACGCAGGTTTAACACTTGCATGTGGCATGGGCACTTGTACATGGATGTAGTCTGACTGCTCAGTTGGCACTGCCAAATTCCTGGAATCTCGGTTTGTGTACTTGACAGTAGGGCATAACACATGAGTATGTTGAAGCCAAAGCCACTACTTCCAGCCTGCAGGACTTGGCCGCTCCCTCCCCACACCCTCGGCATTACCGACACTTGACACAAGAAGACATAAACCAAGTCAATATTCAGAGTGAAGAACTATCTACATACATCCGCTACTTATATAGGTTAAGAAGTGAGATGTGGAACAGGGTGGCCTAAGGAATGGAGAACAATAAGGTATGAAGAATCATGTGGAGGTAGTGTCCACAATGATCAAGAATAGAATAAGGAATGTGGATGAGAATAGAACAATGAAAATAAGATAATAGAAATGTGGCCAAGAATAGAATAATAGAGAGTGACCGAATATAAAACAATAGGGTCATGGCTGAAGATAAAACAATAAACAAATGTCCCTAAGTAGAACGGGCCAAGAAATAAGGAATAAACAGGGAGGGGATTAATGTATAATGAGTAGGGAAGAGTAGATGAGGGATAGGAATAGGGGATGTGGAGGATGAATGTGCCAAGCTGAGACCAACATACTAAGTGACATATGTGTGGATTGGTCACTTGTGCATGGAATTAGACTGATCGTTCGGTCAGCACTGCCGAGTTACCTGGTGCTGGGTACATGCACTTGACAGTATCCCCCCCTTAGTGGCTGAACCCATGAAGCCAGTAAGCAGAGATTGTAAATAAGGTTCGGGATGCCTATGTGTGATGTCACATGAGGGTTTGGGATCTAGCGCTCAGACGTGCCTCCCATCATCGTCATCAAACACGCAATCCCAGATGCAACCTTATGATGAAAATTGGGTATGAAACCAATGAAGAAAATATACAGAAGGCCAAGATGGAGGCCAAGAGACTGGAGAGACAATGGAAGCGTGACATAGAGGCTGCCTGGATTGCCAAGGATGCGGCAAAAGCTGAGGCACAATGGAAGGTGGACGAGGAGGCAGCAGCTGAGGCTGAAAAAATAGCAGCAGAGGAGGTGGAGAAGGCTGCTAAGACAGCGGCTGAGGCAGCAGCCAAAGCTGTGGAGCAACTATGTCTGGCCAAGGAAACCACTAAGGTGGCCGAGAATAAACAGGTCGAATTGGCCCAACAGGTGGGAACTCAGGTCCCCAAGGATGCGAACAAAATGGGGCCTCCTCAGGATGCAGAGAAGCAGGATAAGACACCTGAAAATGAGGGTGCTGACACCACAGGGGCTCCCAGCAGTTCAGGTGAACCAAAGGATTTGCTGCACAAAAGGGGTAGGAGCTCAGAAGTGGGGCCTAGCAAAAGGCCAAGTACGAGAGGAAGGGGAAAGAGTGAGAGGCTGAGAGGGGCCCAGGTGAGTGGTAGTGGTTTCTTCTTCTCTTTTTATTGACTTTATTTAAATAGTGCAAGGAAAAGCTGACCTGAGAGTGGTTTCTGTCTAGTGGTCGCTGTCTCTCCATCCACCTTGCAAGATGTGCAAGGAGCATTGGGAGACATGTAAGGTGCAGAGAATAGGGGCCACTTGCAGGAGGTGCAATAAGCGGAAGGTGGGGTGTAGTTTGGAAGCTCCCTGGCAATCAAAGGCAAAGATCTGGGAGAAGATTGAGTCGGAAAAGGAGAGTGAGGAGAGGACAAGTGAGGAGGAGTTGGATAAGAAGGAGGAGTGGCTGAAGAAGAGGCCGAAATGGGCCATTATGATGTGACCAAGCAAGCCGGATGGTGGGTCTGTAGCCTAGCAGACATGAAATGACTGTGGAAGTCCCACAGCTGGAAGGGTTGGGATCTCGGCATCCTGCCAAGATCTGGGAGGATCTCCTGCAGGAGCAGGCATGGATGAACCAGCTACTCCTCCATCTAGTGGAAGGGGTTTGGTTTATAGGTTGCAAGGTAGTGTCAATGGGTGAGGACCGGTGTGGGGATTCGGGAGTACCAGGAGCTTCGAGAGATGCGAGAGGGTTGGGAGGAATGGGAGAGTCGGACAGTTCAGAGGAGGATGAGCTGAAGGATGATGGGAATGAGGGAGATAAGGGGGAAGAAAAAGGGAAGGGAAAAGGAAAGGAGGATGAGGATATGGAGGGGAATCAGGAGAGTGAGACTATAAAATAGTCTTAAGAATAATAAGCTGTTTTCTGATTTTTATATTGAGTGAAAAAATTGAAAGAAAAATGTGGGACATAAGAGAAGAGAGAATAAGTCAAGCATGCCGAGGTATTCAGCAGACTCGGTTGTGATAAATGGAGGGAAAGAGGGTGATGGATGGGTTGAGAGAGATTTCACGAGGTTGAAGAAGAGGGGAATTTGGGATGGAAGTGAGGTTGGGATGATGTAGGGTCAGGATGGATAGGAATTAAGGTCAGGATGGATAGAAATTAAGGTCAGGATGGAAAATGGAGAGGGGTGAATGGAGGGAAGTTTCGGGAGAGGAATGTCTTCAGGGGGGGAGATTGCATAGTTCGAAGGGTATCTAGCTATTTGCCACCCCTAGGTAGACATCCCATTGTCTAGTAAAAGTTTCAGCTTCTAGCCAGGAAGAACAGAAAAAGAGTGGTGAGAGCATATAATGTGAATATATGGAGCAGATGAAGTGAAAACGGATAAGGATGGATGGAAAGAGACCTTGGCTGAACATGCCGAATGGTGCTACTGACTGAGAGGTCCCAGCTAAAAACTTGCCAGCCTTTCTGGTATACCAGCATGCACAAAGGTGTTGTTTGGAGTGGTAGACTAGGTTTCTGTGGGGTTTCCCATGCTAGAATATCGGAGAGTCGACACTACAAATAGGATAATGATTGCCTGGATTTAATGTGATTTTATCTATTGTTAAGTCCGCGTGTCAGGCGCTTAGCTAGTATATCCGGAAGGGCTTATCCGGGTTGGCGTGGAGTCCGTGACGGGGCCAAGGACCGAAGACGGAGTCGGACGGACTACGGACGGGGACGGAGGCGCCGGGAGCTAGGGGTAGGTCACGGAATGATACAATCCGGTCGCTAAGGTGTTCGAGGTCGAAAGGACTTGGCTTCAACTTATGTGTTGCGCCCTCCTCGATCGTCTGTCCCTAATTTTGGAAAGGAGACGGGAGTTTACCGGAAATGAATCGGAAACTTGGTGGAAGACTAAATCGATATTCGTACTAGCGAATAGTCTAGTCGACTGGAAGACTATATACATGTGACTGTCCTTGTACTATCTTTGGCGGTCATAAAACAAGGAGGAAAGGGAGTACAAGGGGTCAATATAAAGGAGAACAAGGGAGTGAGGTACGCGATAGTCCTGCGCGCCGGTTATCAAAGTAACGGAACCTTGATTTCGGAGTCTTCGGAGGGTCGGAATCGCAGAACCTCGGAATGTATGTCGGACATCCAGAAATCGGTTGTTCAGGCTTTGGTCGACCGGAAAGGTCCCGGAAACAGTGCGGGTGGTTGTGGGGTTTAATGTGGGTTTGTTTGGCTGCATGGGCCATAACAGTATCCCTCCACTAGGACCGAGCCCTCGAGGTCCTAAGCTTTAACTTGGGCGGAGATTAAGGTGGACATTGCTGCGGGGGTTTTCTAACGGTTTCCTGGGATTTTCTTGATCGATAAGCGCTGGTTGTACGTCTGCCTATATAAAGGGGGTGTTTGCTGAATTAGGGGAGGTTTATCCTCGATGGAGAACATGGATCCGCAATCTTTGGAAAACCTCGGGGATCCCCTCCACATTCTTCTATATAGTTCGGAGGCAGGTGGGGAGTGCTTCCTATACACCCTTGACCGGGATTTGACCCTTCTTCGTGCCCGTACCATTAGGGTCCGTGATTTTTACGGTGAGTGGTGCTTTGTCGGAGATTTTTTCTTTCCTGATTCCCGTAGCGAGCTGTTATAAGAGGCTGACGCCGTCCAGCGCTGTTCCTTGTCGGGGTTTGGAGCCGGACGAAACCTCTGGCGAGTCAGGGGCAGAAACGAGTGGTCCGGAAGTACTTGGACGTATTGCCGTGTATCTATTCCGTTTAGACAAGTACCGGGAGGATCTGCGCCAACTTTTGGACTACTACGAGCGCTATCATTGTCGTATGTCCAACCTGACAGCCGCCGGGCCTGGCATAGAGGAGGAGAGGTTGCGGGGGAGCCTTACCGACGCGTTAACATCCTTCCTGCACCTGGATTATGGGCTTGATTCCTCTTTCCTGGAGGATGTGGATCGGTTGCTTGTTTTTCGTCCGTAGGCATAGTTGGTGTTCAACGCGAACAACTGGTGTCGGAGTCAGGGGCCTAACTTCTTTATTCGAAGAGGTGTTGCCGTCCTTGTGGCGTAAGTTTTGCGTCTTTCCCTAATCTGGACGAAGGGTCCGTGGTAGTCCTGCTGCCAATGGACGGGGTCGCGGGTTGGCCTACATTGGCCGTCTCATTGCCCGTGTTAGGGGCCAAATACGTGTTCATGGGGGTCTCGGGGTCGTGACGATCAGGAGTGTGAGTACGAATATACTGTTAAAACCGCATGTCGGGAGCTTAGCTAGGTGCCTCTAAGGTTATTTCCGATGATTCCGAGAGGTTTCCGGAAGTCCTCGTTTCCTGAATGTTCGGAAACCAGAGGTCAGTTCAGACGGAAAGTGCGAGGGAGACTAAGTCGATATTCATACTAGCGAATAGTCTAGTCGACTGGAAGACTATATACATGCGACTGTCCTTGTACTATCTTTGGCGGTCATAAAACAAGGAGGAAAGGGAGTACAAGGGGTCAATATAAAGGAGAACAAGGGAGTGAGGTACGCGATAGTCCTGCGCGCCGGTTATCAAAGTAACGGAACCTTGATTTCGGAGTCTTCGGAGGGTCGGAATCGCAGAACCTCGGAATGTATGTCGGACATCCGGAAATCGGTTGTTCAGGCTTTGGTCGACCGGAAAGGTCCCGGAAACGGTGCGGGTGGTTGTGGGGTTTAATGTGGGTTTGTTTGGCTGCATGGGCCATAACATCTATATTTATTGATAGAGAAACTCTTGTGCTATTGATGATCTACCCTAGGCTAAGTCCCGGGTTTCACCTCCACTTAGGCACCGTTCCGGGGAACCGGTCTGGGCGCCAAAGCGCCGGTTGAGCAAATTGTGGTTCTCCCACAAGAGAAACTTAATATTTAGTTGTATAATATAATAGTATACGATGTGGGGAACCCAACTGCAGCCCAGCCTGACTGTACGACGAGTAACTATTGTTTTAGTCCTAAATGGGTAGGTGAGCACTCAGCGCTTAACCTTCGGTTCAGCACGAGTGAATATATTTGAGTGTAGCCTAGTGCCTAGTGGTATGGGGGGAAAATATCTCTTGTATCCATTGTTAACTACTTGTAACTACAGTTTGTTTTATACATGTAAACTGTCTGATGAAAGTATAATCCGTAACTAATGAATCTTGTGGAGCATATGCAGGGTTGGCCCATTGTGGATTGTCCTGATATGATCTTCATAGAGAAATGACACCTGTCAGTGGTGCCCATTGAATATAAAGTATAGTTCCCTTTGTTCCCTTCTTGTGTGCAACAATTATTCCCTTCCTGAGCCATGTCCCATGTCCACCTCTCCTGTCTCTCTGTCAGCTGTCCTCGGTGGCTGCATATATGCGCCCCGGTTTCACTATTTCTCATTCCTCTGCATGTGAGTCCCTTCTCCTATATCCCCTGTATGTCCTCCTATTCGTTTCCCTTCTTCCCCTTCTGTATCTCATTCAATATCTGCTGTTCCGACATAGAGTTACACAAAATCTCTTCCTAAAATCCTGTAAATATTCGTGTAGGTACTTCATGATATGTAGAACTGTGGTGAAAAGTTGCACCTTGATCTGGGAGTGATTGGGGGAGATATTGCAGTTTTAGTGTGGGAAATTTGTACAATGCCACTCAATATTATTTCATCATAACAAAAGGCAGTTGCATTGACTAGGGCTATTGGCAGAGCTTCCAGCAATGGAACAGGATTCTGGGTGAGGCTATTAGAGCAGTGGCAAGTGCCAACTGGACCAAGGCCATTGGGATGCACCTAAAAATGTTAGTGGCATGACGGAACATAATACTGCCCAATACCCTGTTAATCAACAAATTATAGCGGGTGAGTGAGTTGTGACCGAATATTGCCGACCAACGGATCTAGTGATGTGACAGACAGATGGGTGGACTGAAATTGTCCTGAAGAAAGATCCAGTAGACATGTCTATATATTCATTAATAACTGAATTAGCAGTACTGGATCAAAGAATTCTAACAGACAATAAAATAAAGGGGTAACTATGAACTGATGCTGATTTGATCAAGCATGCAAGGTGGGTTACCGAGAATTTTTGGTACCCAATCAGATAGCAGAATAATTGAAAGAAAAATGAAAAGAAATAGAAGCATTGATCTAAACCTCACTACTGGCATCTGCCAAGTCAACGCAACTCTCGATGTGCTTAGAGGCTAATGGAATGGCAGACTAGTTTTCGGTGACCATTGCTGAATCCTCAGCATTGACATCCGAGGCATCAGTTGCCTGGGGGATGGAGTTGGGAGTGGTAGTTGCATGGGCCTTTGTTGCTTTGGGGCATTCAGCAACCTTGTGATTACTGGCGGCAAAGAGGAGACACAGATTGTTGTCCATGCATCTTTTTCATTCAGTCAGGAGGAGCTTGCCATCCTTGCTGAGGGTCTTAATGTACTCAGGTGGATTGGGCTGAGGAGTTTGACCATCCTTGCTCTTAGACATGTCCTTGTTGCTGTTGTTATCATTGCTGTTACCTTGCTGGTGGTTGTCCGAGGTGGATATGTTGCCAGGCTTGTCTGATTTCATATCTTTGTTTGGCTCATTATTGCCCTCCACAGCCTGCTCAGCCTTTCGTTCCCAATCTCTCATATCGATCCTTTGAATGAGGTTTCGAAGGTTGTCGAGTGTATGGGGTTTGTTGAAGTGGATGAGGCCATCTTTGATGTGTTTTGGGAGTGCCATATACACCTTGCAGAGGAGAGCATTGTCATTGTAGTCAACAAGAGCCATGAGCCTGTAAAATTCTACAAAACACCTAGTAGCCTTGTGATTGTCCTGCATGGTTAGCTTTTTGAGAGCCATTTTGGCATCGGCTCATTTTTCCCACAAGCCAAAATTGATCTGTAACTCATCAATAAATAGCTCCAAATTGCTTGTCCAGTGAGGTTCCATATTTGGGTTGCCCATCAGGTAAAGCTCAACACATTCCAGAGCTGTTCCTTTCAGGTAGGAAACCATGTAGTTGACTTTTTGCCTATCGTTAGGCCAGGTGTGGAAATTCATTCTGCAAAGGAAGATAAACCCCTTTAACTTCTTTGGGTTGGTCCCATTGAAGGGTTCTGGTTCTCGAATTCTGGCAGCTTGACTGTCCTGCCCATGGTTTTGGGTGGTTCTTCCAAGTTCAAGGATGGTGTTTAGAAGGTCGTTATTGTTGGCCAGGTTTATGGGGGCCCTGGCCCTTGGAGGATCTCAACCTTAATCCCATGATGGACAGTTAAGAAGAGGACTGAGAGGAGGTTTTTTCGAAGGTGGGGAACATATAATACATCAGAAAGAAGTATGGGGGTCAATTTCTTGTCCTTTGGGCAGAAAACCACTGTGCAAATCCCTTAAGAATACACCACACTATTGTCTGCCAATTCTATAGCGACTTTGTGAGGTTTGAGTTCCTTGAACCAGTGCCAATGTGGAGTCATATGTGCAGAAGCTCCTGAATCAGTGCACCAAAGGTATCTGGCATTAGAGACAAGGTGGGCAGAGAGAAGGGAGGGAATCTGCTTGTTTTCAAGCATGCCAGACTGGGTGGAGTGATGGAGATGACTGCTTTCTTTGGTGACAAAGTCATCAATGAATGAATGGATTGTCTCATATGGCTGTTTTCTGATATTAAATAGAGCATCATAAGCATTGAGATGAGTGCCTGCTTGTTTATGACCAGACTGGGGTTTGAACCCAGGGCTATAGCAAATATAGCTATGGTGTTAACCACTACACCATCTAGTCTACATGGGTAACCTTTCAGGTTGACTCCTTGAGTGAAGACATGTGTGTCTATACAAGTTGAGTTCAGAGCCCTAGTAAGTTATCAGATTGCCAATACTACTCCATAGAGCTCTGTATGTATAATGTCTTATCTTAGAAGAAATTATTAGAGATATGAATAGTATGTGGGATTAGACAATCTAACACCTCCCCTTAATCCAGTACTATTCAGATCACCAACAGCAACCTGAGCATTGTGCCCAGGGCCCATAACCTGTTGAGGTGAAAAGAACGACCAGACTGGGGTTTGAACCCAGGGCTATAGTGTATATAGCTATAGTGTTAACTACTACACCATCTAGTCCAAATGGGTAACCTTTCAGGTTGACTCTTTGAATGAAGACATGTGTGTCTATACAAGTTGAGTTCAGAGCCCAAGTAAGTTATCAGATTGCCAATACTACTCCATAGAGCTCTGTATGTATAATGTCTTATTTTGTAAGACATTAATTAGAGATATGAATAGTATGTGGGATTAGACAATCTAACATGCCGAGAGTGTCGGCCCAAGTAAGAGACTTCAGATGGGAGAAGGGGGGACAAGAAGACATAAACCAAGTCGATATTCAGAGTGAAGAACTATCTACATACATTTGCTACTTATATAGGTTAAGAAGTGAGATGTGGAACAGGATGGCATAAGGAATGGAAAACAATAAGGTATTAAGAATCATGTGGAGGTAGTGTCCACAATGATCAAGAATAGAATAAGGAATGTGGATGAGAATAGAACAATGAAAATAAGATAATAGAAATGTGGCCAAGAATAGAATAATAGAGAGTGACCGAATATAAAACAATAGGGTCATGGCCGAAGATAAAACAATGAAAAAATGTCCCAAAGTAAAACGGGCCGAGAAATGAGGAATAAATGGGGAGGGGATTAATGTATATTGAGTGGGGAAGAGTGGATGAGGGATAGGAATAGGGGATGTGGAGGATGAATGTGCCAAGCCAAGACTGACGTACTAAGTGACATATGTGTGGATTGGTCACTTGCGTGTGGAATTAGACTGATTGTTTGGTTGGCACTGCCGAGTTACCAGATGCTCAGTACATGCACTTGACAACTATATAAGTAGCCCTCATGTATGTATTTCTTCATTCTGATAATCAACAGCAATCATCTGTATACTCTTTGTGTGAGTCCAAACTCAGGCCAACACTCTTGCCACTCTCCCAAGTATCTCTTTCAAAATCCAATGGTGTTATGGAAGAAGGGCACAATGCACGAGTATGTTGAAGCCTCTGTTGGATTAGGCTGATACCCTGCCAGCATTGTGTTCTTGGCACTATTGCACTAGTTGGCTCATGCAGTCTTGGCACCTCAGTGCTTAACAGTAGCGCAGATTCACTGGCAGAAGAATGGGGTACAACAGCAAAATAGGACTTAAGGAGATGATAAGAAGTATGGAGGAATTTTTCACACCTAGTTGGACTACACAAACAGAGGTGGATGAGAATAGATTGAAACACAGTCACCCACATTGGGTCAACCATATGTAGATGCTGCCTCAGGATAGTTATGCAGAGACTCATGTATTGGACATAGATTCTCTATAAGAGGCAAGTTGTTAGAATGTTATAGAACTAGTCTTGCACTCAGAGAACATTTCTCCCTGCTATAATCAACATATTGGAAGTCATTCACAATACAATATCAGGACATACTTATGGTTGTTATTGCTCATGTCCCTGGACTGAGTAGAAATACACCATTAGGTGTAGTATGAATTGTCTAGATTTTATCTACATTTTCCCACAGACTCACTCATTGCTACATGGCTATATGGCCCCTTGCATATCCAGTCACACACTCATGTAATTGCATGTGATGTTAAGCCAAACTAGGCTATATCAATCACCATAGACATTCAGATCTCCAGACACAGTGGAAATAAAGATTGATGCATACTGCAAAGCACTTATGCCAGTACTAAACATTAGTAGTATTAGGAACATCTATATATGACCCTCATGTCCTCACGCATCCCCTGTATCTGCCTCTCTGGGTTGGCACTTACTTGAACTCAAAACCTTTGCATCATGTGATTGACAGCATACATTTATATAAAATAAAAGTAAAAACAAAGACAAATAGAAATAAAGTAGATTGTCAAGCTTCGGGAACTGATGAACTTTGGGACTGCCGAGTTGTTGGACG
Organism: Chroogomphus rutilus; assembly: GCA_003314275.1. Taxonomy (NCBI): domain Eukaryota; kingdom Fungi; phylum Basidiomycota; class Agaricomycetes; order Boletales; family Gomphidiaceae; genus Chroogomphus; species Chroogomphus rutilus. Next base: position 1,295 of record QLPI01016872.1, on the reverse strand, counting down.
GGAGTGGCCAAGTCCTACAGGCCGGGGATAGTGGCTTTGGCTTCAACATACTCATGCATTGTGCCCTACTCTTCTGTGCATGCCACTGATTTGCAACAGACAGGGTACTCGGGAGGATGCTGATGATGCTGGCCCAAGTAGAGGACTTATCAGAGGAGAAGAAGGTAGAAGGGCCTAAGCCTAGTCGATACCCAGAATGAGGAAATATGTACATGCATGTCCTACTTATATAGGTTTAAGGAGAAACATGTGGAATAAGGAATGTGAGACAACAAGGTATGCAGAGCATGTGGTTATTGTCCACAATGAGTAAAATTAGAATGAAGGGATGCAAAATGGGGATAGAACAATCAAAGATAGAATAATAGAAATGTGACCAAGGATAGGACAATAGAGGGTGACCGACTATAAAACAATGGAGCCATGGCTGAGGATAATACAAGGACAGGAAGTCCTGAGGTGAGGAAGATTGAGGAATGAGGAGTGGACATGACAGGATTAATGGATGATGATTGAGGTAAGGTGAATGAGAGATGGGTGTCATGACCATGCATCGTGCTTCGACTTACTCGGCAGTACCGACCAACCGACCCCCATTCACATCATTCTACGGCGTACGGCTTCGGTTCGGTACACCCGGCTTATCACCCGGTTCATCACCCTCTTCCCCAATCCCTATTCTTTGTCAACCCTACACTCTCTTCCTTTCCCCTCACTCGTTTACCCACGGGACATTCACTATTCCCTGCCACTCACTCACGTCCCTATTGTTTTATTCTCGGCCATTCCTCATTGTTCTATTTCTTTCCCACAATCTCACCGCTTATACTTTATTGTCTTACCCTCTTATTATTCTATTCTAATCGTTGTGGACTATACCTCCACATGGTCTTCATACCTTATTCTTTTTTCCATGTCTTATGCCACCCTTATTCCACATTCCGCCTCTCAGCCTATATAAGTAGTTGATACGTGTACATAGTTCCTCAGTCTGAGTATCAACTAGGCTTACGCCTCCCTACTCTCCTCCTTCTGTTCAGAAGTCCTTACTCAGGCCGACATCCTCGGCATTCGCCTGAGTACCGTTCTCATTACAAGTTAGTGGCATGCACAGGAGGCAGGGCACAACGCACGAGCACGTTGAAGCCAAGCCACCCTGACCGGCCTGCAGGACTTGGCTGGTTCCAACAGTACCCTCGGTAGTACCGAGTCCTGACAGTATACTCAGACTAACACTACCTCCTGTGCCCTTACTGCTTAACAATTATGACCTTACAATCCAGATCTACCACCCG
>QLPI01016848.1:0-10211 GCA_003314275.1 Chroogomphus rutilus | reverse complement strand
AAGTAAGATATAAATTGTAATGATATAATATAATAGTTGTGGGTGGAAACCCAACTGTGACCTGGCCTTGCTGTATGACGAGTGGTTGTTGTTCTAGTCCTAAATAGGAAAGTGCGCTTGGCGCTTAACCTTCCGGTTCAGCGCGAGGCAAAGATATTTAAGTATAGCCTAAAGGCTAGTGCGATGGAGGGCAACGATATAGTTACAATTGCTTGTTTTACTAGTACAAACTACTAGTACTTTATATGAAATAGGAAATGTATTTATAAGTGAAAACTTCACGGAGTGAAGTTAGAAGCCGGCCCAATGCGGCCGTGCGCGTGCTACACCCGCATATATGCGGTGGGAATGATATAGGATGAAAACTTCACAGGGGGAATATGGAAATAGAATAGGATATGAAATATAACGAATAAGAAACCACATGCCAGTGTATCTCCTTCCCAACGTGTCCAGATGAGGTGAGCCGGCCCTTGGGCTAGGCATGGGGCCGGGTAGACAGTGTGGGGTAAAACCCGCTCCTAAATCCACAAAAATATTCGTGGATGTTCTTCATAGTATATGGAGCCTCGATGTAATGCTGCATCTTGATTGGATGATGGTTGGGGGAGATATACCGGTTTTAGTGTAGAAGATATATATAAAATAACTCAATGGTCCCTGGTTCTAACAAATAGTATGTGAATAGTACATGTGTTAAATCTACATGTCAGGCACTTAATAACAGATACTAAAGGGATTCTGTAGGTTTCTGAAGGGATTCCACAGAGGGTAGAAGGTTCTGAGGATGAAGGGGGTGTCAAGTATATGTACTAAGTATCAGTTCACTTGGCAGTGCCAACCAAATGATCAGTCTAATTCCACACACAAGTCACTTAGTATGTTGGTCTTAGCTTGGCACACTCTTCATCCACATCTCCCATCCTATCCCTCATCTACTCTCCCCTTTTTTCATTTCCCATTATTCCCACCCCATCTATTCCTTAATTCTTAGCCTATTTTATCTTAGGACATTTTTTATTGTCTTATCCTTGGTCATGACCCTATTGTTTTATATTCGGGCACTTCCTATTGTCTTATTCTCAACCACACTCTTATTATCTTATTTGTCCACATTTTCATTGTTCTATTCTTGTCTACATTTCCTTATCCTATTCTTTAACATTGTGGACACTGTTTTGGAACTGGACAAGACCTTGGTGTTAAAGATATAACACTTCAGTCAAGCACTGTGTGAAGTGAAGTGAGATGAAGAAGAGTTTCAAACCCTGCTGTAGCACAATTCCAGAAATAATTTAATATTTATACCTTGGTCACAATCTGTATAATAACTCTAGCAACAAGAAGGTGATGTGTTTGTTAGCAGCAATGAATGAGACTATCAAAGTCTGTAGGTTCATGACACTTAGGGGTTCAGAGATATTCCAATGAAAGGGAATGCGCTTAGAGGAAAGAGGAAGTAAGTGGACTGAACGGGTTACCCAGTCAATGCACTCTAAAACGAGGGTGAGGCTGAGACAGAAATTACAGTAAAGTAATCTCAAGAGACAAAAGAGTCTTTGATCAGGACAATCAACTGATTAGAAACCCTCAAGGGTAGAGATGCAATTGAACTGGACAATCAACAGAACAATCTCACTCATGTAGAATCAGTTTACTAAGCAGGACAATCAACTACTTAGGCTGAATCCAAGATACTAATACTGGACAATCAACAGTAGTAATATTATGTAAACCTAGTAGCAGGACAATCAACTGCTGACTAAGAATTGCTGAGTCACAATGTCAAGCTGACAAAGGTGATGAAGATGATGATATGAATTGATTGCTTTAAAGGGGGCAAGAAGGCCTCCTTTTATATTAATTTACAGGCTGATTAGTAAGCTAACTATCTCCTGACTACTCTATCTAAATAATGAAAGCCTTCCAGAACCTGGTGGCATGAATGCTGGAAGCTTGTAGAAGTTCCTGAATCTATTTCTAACTTATTCCCTTATTTAGCAATAAAAAGGGCAATTTAGACTGGATTTAGGTATGTAATTAAGGGCAGAGACTATGCAGGGACAATATAGTGTTTCACTATAATATTTGTATAAGACAGTGGTGTCTCAGGCTAATATTTAGTGTGTTTCTATGGAGAATCTGGTAACTTGGCTCTGGGCTTGAATCCTGATGTAGTCCAATTAACTGGCCAGCAGAGTTTGAAAATGGGGCCAAACCTTTGATGGTGAACAAAGTAAATAGTATTAAATGTAATGGGAGTATTGGGGAGCTTTGTGAAGCACCAGGAAGGTTAAGAAAATACTATTAGGAATATTTGAACATAAGAGACAAATTGAATTAGCATTCCAAAGCTAATTAATTATAATACTAACGGTACAAGAAGGAGTCAGTCATGTTTTTGTACTTTAGTATTTTAATGCTTTTGTAGTGGTTTTTTCTGCAGTATATAGGGTATAAGAGATCTCCAACAGATACTACCTCCATATGCTCTTCATACCTTATTGTTTTTTACATGTCTTACACCACCCTGATTCCACATCTTGCTTCTTAACCTATATAAGTAGTACATGTATTGTTGAAATACTAAGGTTATGTTGACACAGTCTGGCCTAGTGTCTCAACAAAAGCAAGTGATCTAGAGTTCGAAGTGAGTGACTAAGGACTACTGACTTCGAACTCAGCTGACTGTATAGTGTGAGTGCAAATGGTCACAAATAAACAAGATAAGATAGGGTTGTGAGTTATTCTTTTAACACCCCCCCCCTAATGAGACAACTCCTGAATCCCCAAAAAGTTACATTTTTAATCCCAGGAGCGTCAGGAATTTTTCTACTTTGATGCGTGGTAGTGCCTTTGTAAGGATGTCTGCGACCTGGTCATAGGTGGGTATGTAGATAGGTGAGATGACCTTTGCTTCTACTTGATCCCGCAGCCAAAAGAACTTGAGATCTAGGTGTTTCATCCTCCCATGATGTTCTGGATTTTTTGACACTGTGAGAGCGGACTGGTTGTCAATGAGGAGTGTGGATGGTCCATATACGGTATAGCCAAACTCATGTAGGATGTTGCGTGTCCATTTTATGGCTTTTCCCGCCTCCACTACAGCAACAAACTCAGCCTCTGTCGTTGACAGGGTGACAAATGGCTGCAGCCAACTTCTCCAGTCTACAGCCCCTCCACCAATGCACGTCACATAACCACCTGTGGACCGGCCATTATCCTTGTTCCCACCATGATCAGCATCTGTGTAGGTAGTAAATGGATCCTCACTGCATCCATAGGTTAATCTATAGTCCATTGTGCCTTTGAGATAGCGTAGTAGGTGTTTTACTGCTAGCCAGTGGCGAGGTCCTGGATTGTGGTTGAACCATCTGAGTACACCAACTGCAAAAGCAATGTCCGGACGAGTTGTTGTTGCAAGGTACATCAAGGAACCTACAGCAATGAGATATGGTATATTTTTCATTTCTCTGGTTTCTTCCTTAGTCTTTGGGCTCATCTCTAGGGTTAAGGGTACACCTGGCTCAATGGGTGTGGAGACAGGTTTGCATTCTGACATCCCAAAGTGTTCAAGTATGTTGATGATGTACTGTCATTGTGAGAGGTGGATTGTGTGATTAGGCATGTCATGAGTGATGTGTATACCAAGCAATGACTTTGTTGGACCAAGATCACGAAGCTTGAAGTAGGTTTTGAGTTCCTTAACTACTTCATCATTTGCAGAAGGTGACGTCCCAGCGAGTGTTATATCATCGATAAAGATTGGAACTATGAGCCGCACTTCACCTCGACTGTAAATATATACCGCTCGGTCTGCCTCGCAGCGTAGGAATTTCATAGTTGTCAACACTTCATGAAGTCTGTCATTCCAGTTGCGTGCAGACTGTTTTAGGCCATAAAGTGGTTTACGCAGTAGGCAGACCGTATTTGGTCCACCCTGGTGAAAACCTTCTGGTTGGTGCATATAAATGGTTTCTTCTAAGTTTTTTCCAAGAATGAAGGCATGTGAAATATCCACTGAGCATAGGTGAAGGTCCTTTTGGGCTGCTAGTGCGAGGATCAGTCGGAGAGAGGCTGGGCGGTAGACAGGTGAGAAGGTTGCATCTTCCGCATATTCAAAACCAGGGCGCTGTGTGAACCCCTTTGCCACTATGCGTCCCTTGTGTCCGTCTATAGTGCCATCGGCTAAGTGTTTGAGGCGTAGAACCCATTTGCAACCAATGACCTTAGCTCCAGGAGGGAGCTCAATATATTCCCAAGTTCCATTCTCGAGGTGATTGTTCATTTCAGCATTCATTGCTTCTTGCCATTGTCTTGAGTCTGTACGTCTCATGGCTTCTTTGACAGTTTGCGGATCTGAATAGCGGGCTGACAATGCAGTTGTAGTATGCTCGTCATAGCTCTCAGTATCACTAGTAGAACTGTCTGGCACATCCCTGTTTGTTGTTGCAATTTTTTTGTTTCCTTGTGATGCGCGATCAACTGTTGCATTTGGTTCCCAGGTCAACCACCAGTTCTTTGGCGCCATGCCGGGATTCTTTCGCAGATTGGCTGCTCGACGTTCCAACAATGGAGGTAGTGGCGACATCTGGGTGGCAGGTAAGGTCGGAGACAATTGAGGTGAGGGAACAGGGTCTGGTTCCTCTTGAGAATGAGGTGAGGGAACAGGGTCTGGTTCCTCTTGAGGTGAGAGCGAGGGTGAGTTGTGAATCGTGAGAGGAGTTAGCGGTGCAGGTGGTAGTGGTTGAGGTGCCTCTCGTGAGTTTTGTTGTCCATCATCACCATTGAGGTCTGATACTGGTGTAACTGGTGTCTCATATTCTGATATAATGAGGGGAGAGGATCCGCTTGTCTGTGACTTGCTCCAGGTACGCTTCAGACCAGGGAAATAGCGTGCATCGAATTCAGCACGTTCACTGATCACTGCACACCTTGTTACTGGGTTGTAGAACTTCCAGGCCTTGTAGCCCTCTGGATATCCGATAAAGATGCATTTTTCCATGTGCGACCCAATTCCCGTGCGTTTGTCCTTTTGGATGTGAACGTATGCCGAGCAGCCCCAGACTCTGAGGTTTGAAACGTCTGGCTTCCATTTGTGCCAAAGTTCAAAGGGCGTTTTGTCTAATAGGGAGTTTGTCGGGCATTTGTTCTGTATTGTCACATAGGCATCAACTGCTTTGCCCAAGAATGTGGGTGGTAATCCAGCCTCGTAAAGCATGGCCATGGCATGTTCCTGAATGGTACGGTTTGCTTGTTCGGCAACCCCATTCTGTTGTGGGCGGTTCCGCACAGTGTGAAGGCATTGGATTCCACATTGGTTAGTGAAAGCAAGGAATGCAGTTGACATATACTCGCCCCCTTTATCATCAATCATAGCTTTGATTTTATGGTTCCAGTGGTTTTCAGCTTTTGCCTTGAATAGTTTGAAAGCATCGAAGGTTTGATCTTTCCTATGGAGGAAATATTTTTCACGGTAATGCGTATGATCATCGATGAAAAGGATCCAATAATGGTACCCTGAGTGTGTCTGTACCCTGAAGGGACAATGGAGGTCTGTATGAATAAGGTCGAGCGGATCGCTTGCACGGCTGGATGAATTGGGGAAGTGTAGTGCGTTCATTTTTCCTGCCAGACAGGGTTCACATACGGGTTGGAGTTTTGTCCACATGTCGATATACATCCCTGTCACAAGGTTGTCCCTAACAATCTTGCTTACTACATCATGGCCATGGTGTGAAAAGTGACGATGCCAGAGGTTGCGGTCAAGAGGTAGTGTAGATATTGACCGGTGTGCATGTTCACTGAATACTTCGGTCTCACCAGCAAGGAAAGCTGAGTTGTCAGGATTGATAGGCGCAACAAACAATAGTTCACCATTAAGAAAGAATCTCATAGAAAGTTCTGTTGGTGAGATATAAACATGGATGCCTCGCTTCCGAGATAAGTACAATACGGCGAGGAGGTTATTTTGTAGGTCTGGAACATGTAAAACTCGAGTGAATTCAACAGCTCTCATCATCTTCCCAGATATAATTGGTTTGAACACCACATTGCCCACACCTTCGGAATACACCACAGTGTTGTCTGCAAGGCGAATGGGGACTCGTAGCGGCACATAGTTGTGGAGCGGTGGTGAGGCGTCATATGAGACGTGGCCCCTGTGTCTGCATTCCATGAGTGAGTGTTTGGTGATGGGGCAGAGTGTGGAGAAACAAGGGGACTTGCGTTTCCAATGAACTCTGTCACACCAGATGTGTTGGCAGCTGCTGTGGCTTCAGGCCTCGGTGATGGAGCCAAAACGATGTTTGCATTGCTGTTGTCTCCGCGAAGGTGCTTCGGTTTTCGTGCATCAACCTTTGCAGCACTGTATTTTCTGCATTGGGCCTGAGTATGGCCTTTATATCCGCAGAAGTCGCATGCAATGTTGACTGTCGGGGAATTAGGCCTAGCAGTGAGTGCAGTGTTTTGTACACCATCGGTTGGATTACCAGGGCGGCACTCGCGGTTAAGTTGTTCGTTTCTGAATGCCTCATGAATTGTCGCACGATCGAGGTTGTCAATGAGCATGAGCGATGAGACAAACGAGGAGTATTCCTCAGGAAGTGCACGGATTAGAGCCATGGAGTGGAGCTCATTATCGAGGTCATCAAGTGTGAACCCGGAGGGGCGGAGATCCTTGATAGCTCTGATATTTTCAGCGACTCAGGCTATTAGACTTTCAAGGCTTTCGGTCTCGTGCTTTCGAACTGAGAAAAGGTCATCGTACGTATTGAAACGCATGCCGAGTCTCTTTGACTGATTACCATGCTCTAGCAGTTCCCACATTTGTTTTGGGTCATCCAGAACTCCAGCGAGATGATGTTTCTGGTCATCTTTGATTGCAAGGTAGATCTCGCCTGCCGCTTTGTCCACCTTCTCTAGCCACCTCTGATAGGCATCTTCATCAGTGACATCGGGTCAGATCGCATCCCCACTCACTATCCTCCACCACCCTTGCTTTCGACCCCAGGCTGCCATCTGGTCTCTCCAGGAGGCATAGTTCCGGTTGTTAAGTTTTGCGAAAGCAGGGGTTGAATTAGACATGTGTGATAGGAGGTAGTGTGGGTATAGTTTTTTAGTTTTTGGGGTTTGGTAGAAGTTGATTTGATCCGGTAGAAGTTGATTTGAGATCACTAGGGCACGAGGCCCATAACCTGTTGAAATACTAAGGTTATGTTGACGCAGTCTGGCCTAGTGTCTCAACAAAAGCAAGTGATCTAGAGTTCGAAGTGAGTGACTAAGGACTACTTACTTCTAAGAGAATACACGGTACCTAGAGTTCAAAGTGAGTGACTAAGGACTACTGACTTCGAACTCAGCTGACTGTATAGTGTGAGCGCAAATGGTCACAAATAAACAAGATAAGATAGGGTTGTGAGTTATTCTTTTAACATGTATGTAGATAGTTATTCGTTCTGAATATCAACTTGGCATGTACCTTTTTGTCTTCCCTTCTCCCATCTGAAGTCCTCTACTCGGGCTAACACCCTTGTCACTCTCCTGGGTATCTCTTCTGTCCTAAATAGTGGCATGCACAGAAAGTATGGTGCAATGCACAAGTACATTGAAGCTGTCAAGTTTCTGGTACTGACGAACTTTGGGACTGCCGAGATGTCAGATGGGACAATGGCCAAGTCCTGCAGGCCAAGAGTAGTAGCGTTGGCTTCAACATACTTGTGTGTTGTGCCCTACTTGCCATGTGTGCCACCAATTTGCAACAGACAGATACTTGGGAGAATGCTAATGATGCCGGCCCAAGTTGAGGACTTAACAGAGGAGAAGAAGGTAGAAGGGCCTAAGCCTAGTCAATACCCAGAATGAGGAAATATATACATGCATGTCCTACTTATATAGGTTTAAGAAGCGACATGTGGAATAAGGAATGTGAGACAACAAGGTATGCAGAGTATGTGGTTATTGTCTACAACAGGTAAAATTAGAATGAAGGAATGTAAAATGGGGATAGAACAATAAAGGATAGAATAATAGAAATGTGGCCAAGCATAGGACAATAGGAAGTGGCCGACTATAAAACAATGTAGCCATGGCCGAGGATAATACAAGGACAGGAAGTCCCAAGGTAAGGTGGGTCAAGGATTATGGAGCAAATGGTGTGAGGTAGAGTATGTGAGGGGTGAGGACAAGGAGTGTGGGTGGTGGATATGCCGAGCCCAGACTGGCATACCAAGTGATATGCATATGGCATGGACACTTGGACATTGACATAGGATGACTGCTCAGTCGGCACTGCCAAAGTAATGGGTCTCGGTACATGTACTTGACACAGTGTCATGATGCTGAGACACTATATGCCTCCAGAGTTCTGAGTCATTTGGAATGTAAACCTTGCTTCTGAAGTGGAGCAGCCCTTCCCTCTCAGTCCACTCAGCAGACCGCACCAACCTAGCATGCCCCTTTCTCAGCTCAGTAGCCACCTTTGCTACCAAGTCTTCTGGACCCAAGTCTCAGAGCTCCCTCCAGATGTCCTGGAGGAGGTCCCATTCTTCTCCTATCGTGGTTATGCCCTCCAGCACCCAAATTGCAAATAGCTCAGGTCACAAGAGGGTTATGTCCTCATTGTCCCTGGCTCCTGAGCCATGGTCTGACCTCCTCGACAGTGCGTCTGCCTTGCCCATGCTGTGGCTGGGCTTGTGATAAGCATGAAGTTAAATTGAGACAGATACTGTAACCACCAGGCTTGTCTTTGGTTTAGCTTTTTAGAAATCCAGAAGTACTCCAGATTTTTGTGATCCATCCAAATCTCAAAGTGATGCTAGGTCCTTTTGAGAAAGTGTTGCCACTCCTCTAGGGCTTAATTGATGGCCAATATCTCCTTGTCATGGATCTCATAATTCCTTTCTACTGGGCTCAGACTCTTTGAGAAGAAGGCAATTGGGTTCCACACATTGCCCTCTGGGGACTGTTGCAAGATGGTGGCCCCAGTAGTAAAGTTAGAGGCATTGGCCTCTACTTGGTATTGGCAAGAGTTATCTGGAAAGGCCAGGATGGGTTCTGAGGTGATAGAATCCTTGAGTTTCTGGAAGGCTATCTCCTCATTCTCTCCCCATTTCCATGCTTCTCCCTTCTTAGTGAGATCAAAGAGGGGGCAGGTGTAGAGCAAGAAGTCCTTGATGAAGCATTGGTAGAAGTTGGCAAACCCCAGAAAGGATTGTACTTCCTTCTGGGTTGTGGGGGTTGGCCATTTGGTCACCCCTCTGACCTTCACTGGGTCCATCTCCACCTTGCCTTCTGAGATGATTAAACCGAGGTACTCGATTTTCAGCTTCTCAAAATCACACTTCTCCTTCTGCAGATAGAGCTTGTGTTCTCAAAGCCATTCCAGCACCCATCTAGTGATATCTCGGTGCTCAAGGAGTAGATGAAGATATCATCAATGTAGATGCATACCATCCCTTCCATGATAAGGTCTTGAAAGATGTTATTCATAATGGTTTGAAAAGGTGGCCAGGCTGTTGGTGAGGCCAAAGAACATTACCAGGGGCTCAAACAGCCCTCGGTTGGTCTGGAAGGCCACTTTCCACTCGTCTCCCTCCCTGATCTGAACATTGTTGTACCTCCACCAGATATACAACTTGGTGAAGTACTGCACCCCCTTCAATTGATTGACCAGCTCAGAGATGAGCAGAATTGGGTATCGGTTCTTTACCATCTGTCAAGTCCACAATCCCATGCTCTGATTTACTTGGCAGTACCAACCGACCAACCCTTACCATATCATCCCTCACCAGTGTGTGTCCTTGGCTCGGTACATTCAGTTCATCATTTGGTTCATTATCCCTATCCCACCCTCCTATTCTTCATTATTCCCTGTCCTTCCCCTTGCCTGTTTACCCTTGGGACATTCACTCTTTGTTGTCACTCGGCAGTGGCCCTATTGTTTTATGTTTGGCCACTCCCATTGTTCTATTCTCACTCACTCTTTTGTCCTCGGCCATACTTCATTGTTCTATTGTTGTCCACATTCCTTGTTCTATTCTTGATCATTGTGGACAATACCTCCACATGATTCTTCATACCTTATTGTTCTCCATTCCTTGTGCCACTCTGTTCCACATCTCACTTATTAGCCTATATAAGTAGCCAATTTATGTAGATGGTTCTTCATTCTGGAAATCAACTAGGTTTACGCCTTCTTGTCCTCCCTTCCC
>QLPI01016844.1:0-11898 GCA_003314275.1 Chroogomphus rutilus | reverse complement strand
TCCCCTTGAATGAGACTTGTGACCATGTATTTGTGTCTAGGGCTCCATTCACTAGTATAACCGATCTTTTGGTAGATGTCAGGCCTCGGTAATGCCAAAGGTTTGGTCGGGAACCAGCCAAGTCCTGCAGGCCAGTTGTAGTGGCTTGGCTTCAACATGCTTATGTATTGTGCCCTGCTTCCTGTGCATGCCACCGATTTGGGATGGAAGAGATGCTCGAAAGGATGCCAAGAGTATTGGCCCAAGTGAAGGACTTCTGAACAGAGGGAGGAGAGCAGGAAGACATAAACCTAGTTAATACTCAGACTGAGGAACTATGTACATGCATTCGCTACTTATATAGGCTAAGAGGCAGAATGTGGAATAAGGGTGGCATAAGACATGGGGAAAAGAATAAGGTATGGAGACTATGTGGAGGTATTGTCCACAGTGATCTAGAATAGAACAATACGATGTAAATGAGAATAAGACAATGAGATATGACCAATAATAAACGAGTAGGAGTGTGAGGGAAAATAGAATAATAGAGGGTGGCCAAATATAAAACAATAGGGCTGTGACCGAGTGATAAATGAATAGTGAATGTCCTGAGGGTAAACGGGCAGAGGAAAGGATGGGGAATAGAAGAATAATAAAGAATAGGAGGGTGGGGTAGGGAAAATGAACCAAATAATGAACCGAATGTACCAAGCTGAGACCGTGCACTGGTGAGGGATGATATGGGTAAGGGTCGGTCGGTCGGTATTGCCGAGTAAATCAGGGCATGGTATCGTGGACTTGACAGTAGAAGTGTCAGCTAAATGAGATGTAGGATAAATTATGTGCCAGTTGTGGTTTGCTTTAGTGTTACCCAAAGCATCGATGTAGGGTTCCTGCAGGAGGACAATGTCCCAGTTTTTATGTATAGCAGAGTTGATGAGGTCATATTGGGCTTGATTGGATTTGTTGAGATTTTGTTGGTAGATTCTCAGTCTCTTTGGTGTTGGTTCTAGAGTGTAAGGCATTAGTTTTGGCCTGTAGAGGGCAGCCCAGTGTCACTGTTATTGTCACCCCAGCAAGTAGTGGGGCCTATTTCTAGGCTATTGGACAACATGGCTGGGCTGGCCCTCTGAGATGGGGGTGCCGGATGTGCTTGGCTACTCCCAGACTCCACTGGCTAGGCATGCTGGAAGGGAATTGTCATCTGCTTATACTTACCTTTGTGGTATGAGATTGTCTGCCACTCATTGTTGGCATCAGCGCTCTGATCTGTTGTTGTCCAGTTTGATAGGGAGGTAAGCTTTGGTGGCTGTGACACATGCGTCCATGGCTCTTCCATAGGGAAGTACCGCATTTGATTCTCGAGGAGCCTGGAATTGAGCTCTTCACATGTGTAGACAAAAGTAGGGCATGTTCTGTCCTAGCTAGCATGGCCCTCTGACTTGCAGGACATGTAGCGCAGCTTTCCCAGCTGAGTGCAGGCCAGCGTCCTGTATCAATCATCACACATACCGCAGGTGTTGTACTGTTGTGGGCATGTATATGATAGATAATTCCAGCCTTGGCACTTAAGGCAGCGTGTAGGCTCTTTCTTGCATTTTTCTGCATAAACATGCTTCTGACAGATTATTAGACCATCCATAAGAGCTTTGTTGGCCACTTCTGGGCTTGTGAAGGTGACCAGCGCATAACTGCAAGTCTAATTTGCAGCTCGGCAATGTACTGGTTTGAGCCACCTTGCTTTGTCCATGGCTCCACATGGGAGCTTGTTTCATCCCTCCACTTCCCACAGTTCCTCCTCTCTGTCCAGGTGTTAAGTCTGCGTGTCAGGCGCTTGGCTGGTGCTTCCGAAGGGGTTATCCGGGTCAGCGTGAAGGTCCATAACGGGGCCGAGGATCAGAGACGGGGATCAGACGGACTACGGACGGAGACGGAGGCGCCGGGAACTTAGAGCAGGTCGCGGAATGGTACAATCCGGTTACTGAGGTGTTCGAGGTCGAAGGGACTTGGCTTCAACTTATGTGTTGCACCCTCCTCAATCGTCTGTCCCTAATTTCGGAGAGGGGATGGGAGTTTACCGGAAATGAATCGGAAACTAGGTGGGTGGACTAAGTTGATATTCGTACTAGCGAACAGTCTAGTCGACTGGGAGATTATATACATGCGACTATCCTTGTACTATCTTTGCTGGTCATAAAACAAGGAGAAAGGGAGTACAAGGGGTCAATAGGAAAGAAGAACAAGGAAGTAAGGTACGTGATGGTCCTGCGTGTTGGTTATCAAAGTATTGGAACCTTGACTTCGGAGTCTTCGGAGGTTCGGAAACGCGGAACCTCGGAATATATATCGGACATCCGGAAATCAGTTATTCAGTCTTTGAGCAATTGGAAAAGTCCCGGAAAAGGTGTGGGTGGTTGTGGGGGCTGGTATGGGTTTAGTGAGAGTACGGGCCATAACACCAGGCCAAAGTGAAGTGGGATAAATTGTAATACAATTGGGAATAGACAAGTCTTCATTCAGGCATCAGGAGCAAGCTTGGCTGTGAACTGGATCCAGTGCTGTGCTTCATTGATCCATTTGGCTGAATCCTCTCTTCCAAACTCAAGGAGGACTCTGCCGTTGTTTAGCCACCTTGCACTTACAACACTGTGGTCAGTGGTTGCATCCATTTCCTGCAGGATTTTATTGGCCCATTTCACCAGCTCTATACTGCCCATCTCTTCTAGAATCTGCATTCCTGGCTCCCCTGTATCAATCAGAACCTGTCGGAGATTCACCCCCTCTCTTGCCCACACCCTTGCATTGTAACCCCATCCGGCAGCTGCAGCATACGTTGGGTGCTGTGACATGCCACTGGATTCTCTGCCACTATTGTCGCTTATGGTGTGGTACACTAGCATCTGGGCTATCACTGTGTCAACTATTCGCTGTGCAGTTCCATCGCTTTCCTGTCTCAGCTCCTCCACTGTTCCTGCTAGGCTATTTGTTGAGTCTCTAATCACTGCTGTGGCATCTTCAATCTTCTTCAAGATTGGGTCCACAATTCCCTGCATGCACTCATTGACGGCAGTCGCCACGGTGGAAGCTATAAAGCGGTCTGCTAGATCAGTGAGTAGGGCTGAAATTGCTCTCATACCTTCCTCTAGTATTTTAGACATTGTCTGGGACTCCACAAGGTGAAGTAGTGCCATGGCCAGATTGTAGTATGTGATCACCTGACATTCTGGTAGGAGTTTTTTGGTGAGTAGGAAGTCGTGTGCTGTCACTGGATCAAGGACACCCATTGTGTGTTCTGCCTCATCCCTTCTGGTGTTATGAGGGTCAGATCACAGCTGGCATTGATTATCTGACCAAGTTGCCACAACTGCAGGTGATGTATGCCCTTTGCTAGTGGTGGCCATTGGTAGGGCCATCATTTTTGCAGTGTTCTGGTAGTTCTGCAAGCTGTCTATTATTTTGTATATAGGGAGTGTTATGGGGTTGTCTAGAGATGCGTGTGCATAGGTATCTGTGTGGAATATAGGTTGAGTCCTTAAGCACCCAGGCGATGGTGGTGGTCGGAGTGCAAAAGGCTTCCCTCTCCACACCAGCCACCTGATTGCATCTATATCAACATCCAGTCCAAGCCATATTACAATAGACCACTCACCAACATCATCTTCACTGAAATGTACACATGATTGGCAAATAGACCCTGCCCTGTACACACCTTCTGTCAGGCTCCGGGAATGCCGAGGAGTGGCCAAGTCCTGCAGGCCGGGAATAGTGGTATGGCTTCAACGTGCTCATGTATTGCGCCCTACTTCCCATGCATGCTACCAATTTAGGACAGAGGGATACCTGGGAGGGTGCTGAGAGTGTCAGCCCAGGTAAAGGACTTTAGACAGGAGAAGGGAGGACAAGAAGGCGTAAACCTAGTTGATTTCCAGAATGAAGAACCATCTACATACATTGGCTACTTATATAGGCTAATAAGTGAGATGTGGAACAGAGTGGCACAAGGAATGGAGAACAATAAGGTATGAAGAATCATGTGGAGGTATTGTCCACAATGATCAAGAATAGAACAAAGGAATGTAGGTGAGAATGGAACAATGAAATGTGATCGAGAACAAAAGAGTGAGTGAAAATAGAACGATAGAGAGTGGCCGAACATAAAACAATAGGGCCACTGCCGAGTGACAACAAATAGTGAGTGTCCTGAGGGTAAACAGGCAAGGGGAAGGACAGGGGATAAAAGAATGATAAAGAATAGGAGGGTGGGATAGAGATAATGAACCAAATGATGAACCGAATGTACCGAGCCGAGGCCACACACTGGTGAGGGATGATATGGGTAAGGGTTAGTTGGTTGGTACTGCCGAGTAAATCAGAGCATGGTATTGTGGGCTTTACACCTTCAAAGAGAATGTGCTTATTATACAAGGGACTTGCCTCCACATCATCTGGTTCATTCCTTGTTTCAGATGAACCCATCACCTCCTTAACATTAGTAATTACACCTGTACTTGCTTGCCCACCATCATCCCTTCCTCAGCCAAACTAGGATCTTGCCAAAGCAAATCCTGTCAATAAGTGGCAAAGTCATGAATTACTAGAACTCAAAATCATTGAATTATAAGAAACTGTCAAACATGCCTAGCTTCAAGTTAAAGTCTGAGACATGCAAATTGAGGAGGAGCAGGCATAGCTGGTCCTACAGAATCTTCATCTATGCAAGCTAACAAGTGCCCTCAATAAATGTGAAAACAAGAAAAAACATAACCACTCACAGCGTTTTGATGGAAAAACTCAAGTCTTGTCTTCAAATGCTTTCAGGCAAAAGATAGCAGAGCAGAGCCAGCAGAGGGAGGGAGAGGCCAGAGAAAGGACTCAAAAGGCTGATGAAAGGGTAGCAAGAAAGGATGCACTGGTGGCTTTAGAAGATCAGTGGGCAGTGATAAAAGCAAACCATGAGAAGAATCTTCCCCAACATTTGGCAACAGATGGTGTTCCAAAGCGATCATGGCCAAAAAAACCCACAAGAGGTCGCAAACCAAAGCTCCCCCCAATGTTGAATGAAGAATGCAATGAAGAAATGGATGACTAATGACAATGGGCTGCAAATTTCATGCGTGGAGAATTAGGCATCACGCTTGTATCAAGGACCCCTACAAGTGACATTTTGACCTATTGCACAAAAAAATTTACTCTGCTGCAACAACAGCTTTTTTTCCCCCATAATATAGAGCAAAGACATTCTCAAGACACTTCTTAACTGTTATATAATTTTTTAAAAATTTAATCTACAAAATTTTGAGCTAAAATTGAGCTTGACTGAAATCTGTATCAAGGAAGTCTACTATACTGTACAGTATGTCATTTTGTGAAAGGCAACAAATTCCCACAGTGATGTGTTCTTCCAACTGGGCCAAAAGGCTACTATGCCAGGTTATCTGGCATTAGTCTGTGGGTACTATTTAAACAGCAACTTGTTACATGTATTCACCAACTATTGCAATGGTATGTAACACATTTCTATTCTCTGATATCTAATCTGTTACTACATTCCTTATAGGATAACTCCATTGGGAATTGGGGTGACATGTCACCCCTCAATGTCACAGAGGAGATCAAGATTGGGACATAGTATTCTGTTCTTACCTTATTATCTTTGGACTTTCTTATCTATTATAGGAATCTAGTCAACTCCTTGTAGATTTGCAAGTAGTATAAGATCTTGTACATTCAGTAGCCTACTTTTCAGTCAGAAAATTGACTAAGATTTCAAATAAGCTTCCTCTGTTCATTTCAGTTTTCATCCCTGCTCTTGCTATTACAAAATTAGAGTCCAGTGTGGTCCAGTGGTTGCAACACACAAATTAAAGCCAAACCCTACTCAGAACCTCACCATTGCTCTGCCTTTGGGAGATAATACTTTGAATTATGACTATGTCCTTTCTCTATATCATAAGGTAGAAGACAAACAGTTTCTACTATAGTTATGTGACTCAAGCATGACATCCACCATTTTGTATAAGGATCTGGCAACATCGACAAAAAAATTATTCTAAGACCACAGATCAATGGCATAGAACTATATGTACATAGTGTTGGTTTTACTTTTTGAAAAAAATCACTATTGCAAATGTAGTATATCCAAACTTTCAAACATCTTCTCAAAATTCATAATCGCATTTTTTAAGCAGTCTGACATTGTCAAAATTTTTTTGGTCACAAAATTTTTGTGCTGACGTAATCACCCATATAAGGAAATATTCCATATATAGAAAGTCATTCCTACCAGTAATAGTGACAGTCTGGGGTGTCTGTTGCTGTCAAAAATCTACTAGAACATGCCTAAACTCAAGAGAAGCCAGACAGTGTCTAACCTTGGGACCCATGCTATCAAGGTTTGACCTTTTAATCTGTTCAGGATGAATTGTTGACAAGAATTTCCCTACAGAAGCAGAAGGTCAAGTTCAGAGCAGCGGAATCCTAGTTCTTGTGTAAATACCCTAGTCAGTTCCTGGTGCCATCCTCTCCCAGCCTGTTTGAGGCCATATAGACCTTTTAAAAGCCTACAAACCTTCCCTTGCTGTCCTGGCTTCTCTGCTCCTCTCGGAATATTCATATACACTGTTTCTTTGAGTGGTGCATTCAAGTAAGCACTTTTGACATCAACTTGGTGTATTTCTCAGTCATTTGAAGCAGCATTGGCAAGTATAACATGGACAGAGGGCAGCTTAGCCATAGCAGAGAATGTTTCGGAGTAGTTCACTCCTTCGACCTGTTTGTGTCCACCAGCGACAATGCAGACTCGGTAAGTTTTAAATTTTTCAGTCCGTCCTTGCTTTTCTTTGAGTACTTCAGTGTATGGGATTGGTATCTGACCCTTTGGTAAGTCTTCTATAACCCAGGTTCCAAGCTTTTCAAGTTGACCTATTTCATACTGTAAAGCCTTGCTCCAGTGGTCATGGTCAGGACCACGTAGGGCTTCATCAAGAGAATGCGGTAGAGCAGTGTCAGATACCAGGAGGGCATATTCTATGCATGAGTCATCAAGCCACTCATTGTTTTGGGCTATTGTATGAGCTAGCGCAGCAGTAAGGCCTTCATGCATAGGGCGATATGCTCTTTTAGGTTTTCTGGGACAGCATTCAAGACCTTCTCACTGCTAGGGATTGGTTCTTGTATTGGTTCATCTGGACTCAGAGGAGGTTCTTTTGCGAAGTCAAGGTGGTTAGAAGTTGGAGCACAGTCCAATCCATACAGACATAACAGCATAATAAAAAGAAGCAACAGGACTGGACAGTAAAAATATGGGATAGAGGTTTTGGTGATATACATGTCCTTCTTGGTGGCATGTCATCAAAGCAGCCACCTGCTCTCAAGGAAATCGAAATAGATTCAGATTCAGATCAAGGGAGTATAACATTGGATACCACAGATAGAGAAGAAGATGACATACAGTAGGGGACAAAACCATTCAAGTGTTTTGAACATTTGTGTTGTACTGTAAATAACGGGAGGATTACATAATGAAAAAATATGACGTAATTAGTGGAGATAGCCCTGCTTCTGAACTTGTGGTGACAATCAAGATGATTATGTAACTCTCAATATTCATTGAGATATTAATTATTTAAAAGAATGAAGCATTTGAACGGTTTTGTCCCTCACAGTTATTAATACAATAAATTGTATATACAGGGCTGGAAATCACATGACAAGTCACGTAACATCGTGTGAACCTTTTTATAGTTTGTTTCTGTCCAAATAAAGCCAAACATCCCTTGTTCAGAACCATTAAGCCTCTCTCTGCTGCTAAAGTTGATTCTATCATCCAATTGCTCAAAACTGGTCATTCTAGCCACTACATCTCCTCTTACCTTGGTGTGTCTGTTGGCTCTATCTCTACCATTCACAGGAAACACTGTCCTGATATACCCAAGGCCACTGGTGGTCGCCCATCCAAGATATCCCCCTCCAACATCCACCATATCGTATTGCTCATGTAAAGAGAGAAGATTGAGAATGCAACCCAGGGTACCCAGGTGCTCAAAAACATTCTCAATGAACCAGTGACATCCAAGACTGTAAGGAGGAACCTGAAGAAGCTGGGATGAAGGCAGTTGTAAAGAGAAAGAAGCCACTTCTTAGTGCAAGGTATAGGAAGGCAAGGAGGGAGTTTGCAGAAGCTCATCTGAAGTAGATGTTACATACCATTGCAATGGTTGGTGAATACATGTAACAAGTTGCTGTTTAAATAGTGCCCACAGACTAATGCCAGATAACCTGGCATAGTGGCCTTTTGGCCCAGTTGAAAGAACACATCACTGTGGGAATTTGTTGCCTTTTACAGTAGACTCTAGAGGACTGGAAGCATGTTGTCTGGTCAGATAAGACCAAAATCAATCCAGATAAGACCAAAATCAATCAATTGGGGTCAGATGGAAGGAGATGGGTGTACAAAAAGGCTGGAGAGCCTTTGAATGATAGGCTAGTTGAGGGAACACTGAAGTTTGGTGGAGGTTCTGTGATGGTATGGGGTTGTATATTGTGGGAAGGACCTGGCTATACTGCCAAAATTGATGGATGGATGGATGGGGAGTTGTACAGGCAGATTTTGGATGATGAGCTTCAGGCTAGCCTGGAGTATTATGGTAAAGATTCTACTGACATTATTTTTCAACAGGATAATGACCCCAAGCACACGTGCAAGAAGGCCACTGAGTGGTTTTCTGACCATGGCTATGAGGTCATGAAGTGGCCAGCTCAGTCCCCTGACCTAAACCCCATTGAACACCTCTGGACTATTATCAAAAAGTACTTTTCTGACTATGAACACCCCCCTAGTGGGTGCATGAGCTATGTGAGAGGATTGGAGTGGAATGGGAGAAGATAGAGCCAGAGGTGTATCAGAAGTTAATTGAGAGCATGCCTAGAAGGGTGCAGGCAGTTATGAGAGCAAATGGGGGCTTTACCAAGCACTGATATATGCCATTTCTTGTTTAAAAAATATGAGGGACAAAACCGTTCAATTGCTTCATTTTTTTAAATAATTAATATCTCAATGAATATTGAGAGTTACATAATCATCTTGATTGTGACCACAAGTTCAGAAGCAGGGCTATCTCCACTAATTACATCATATTTTTTGATTATGTAATCCTCCCGTTATTTACAGTACAACACAAATGTTCAAAACACTTGAACTGTTTTGTCCCCTACTGTACCTATGGTTACTCAAGTTAATGGGCCTGAGTGAGAGGAGGATAACCTGGGCGACATTCCTGACATTGTTCAGGACAATGTTGAAACTATCCCAAAGTGGACTCTATCACAACCATTTACACCACCACCAAATCCTGACCTTGTCAACCTACAAATTTCAGATCTTAAGCAAATTCTGCAGCCAGAAAGGAAGACAGGTGATGGCTATATGGACCCAGGCTTTGATTACACACTTCGCATACACCTCGAGCTAATGGGTAACTTCCTCCGCATTTATCACTTTAATGGATATCAAGGATGGATTGCAGCATCCAAGCAAGCGGTCAGCATTGCAGGCAACAATCCAGAATGGATGGCAAGATGGCTACATGAGTGGACATACAATTTCATCAGTAATCCAACAAACCTACCAGAACATGAATATAGGAATTTCAATTCAACAATTCTGGAGGATGAAGATTTGGCACAAGAAATCTGTTTGCACTTGCAATCAAAAGGCAAGTAAGTCTGCACCATGGATGTGGTTCAGTTCCTTCATACACCAGAAATGAAGGAGCGGCTTAACTTGAAAAAGTTAATTTCTGAACGAACAGCATGCAGGTGGATAGCAAAAATGGATTACCATTGGAAGAAAGAGCTAAAAGGTCAATATAAGGATGGCTATGAGCATGAAGATATTGTTACTTACTGACAAAATATCTTTCTCCCATTTGTGGCCTCCATCCGACCTCATATGTGCCAATGGACCAAGGATGGTACACTTGAAACCAGTTGGAAGGCAGCCAAAGACCTGGATAAGCCTGTTGTAACCTGGGTGCATGATGAGTCAACCTTTTATGCACAAAATCATCGTGTTCTACATTGGGTTCACTCAAGCAAGAGTGCAAAACCATATGCAAAAGGTGAAGGGCCATCACAAATAGTTGCAGATTTTGTGTCACCAGACTATGGCTGGTTGCAAGTGAAAAATAGGTGAGTCAGTTGCCAGTAATATTACAAAGAAAACAACATGCTTATGAAGAATTATCAGCAATGACAGTACTAGGGTTATGTTCAAAGCAGGAAAGAATCGCGATGGTTACTTCACCAATGATGAAATCCTTAAACAGGCAAATCAAGCTATGGACATTCTGGAAAAGGATTACCCAGATGACACACATGTGTTTTTTATGATAATGCAAAAACTCACACAGCTCGTCATTCAGATGTACTTTCAGCCAAGCATATGACTGTCAAACCTCCTAAGGATGCAGCCTCCAACTTCCTGTGCAGTGTCAAAGATCCCAATGGCACAGTGCGCAAAGTTCCAATGTAAGATGGGCGATTTCTTGATGGCACCCCACAATCATTGTATTTTCCAATTGGCCATCCACAGGCTGGTTTGTTTAAAGGCATGCATATAATTATCCAGGAACGTATTGATTATGGAGCACATCTGCCAGATCCCACACACTTATTGGCACAATGCCAACAGTTCAAGTATGTACCTGGACAAACCAACTGCTGTTGCCATCGGATTCTATTCAATGAATCAGATTTTGTTGGGCAGAAATCCAAACTTGAGAAGCTTGTTGAATCACATGGGTACCAGATGATTTTCTATCCAAAATTACATTGTGAGGTTAGCTTCATTGAACAATGCTGGGGATTTGCTAAGAGGGTGTACCGGGAGTTTCCTGCATCATCATCAGAAGCTGATCTTGAAAGAAATGTTATTCTTACTCTGAATGCTGTGCCTTTGGATTCAATGAGAAGGTATGTCATACACTTATCTGTCATACTCCTATTGTATTTTTATCCTGTTTCATTCAGTCATTGACACTTGTTTCTTTCAGATTCTCCACAAGATCATTACGGTTTATAGATGCATATCAGAAAGGCCTCACAGGTAGTCAAGCAGCTTGGGCCAGTCGGAAGTACCGAGGTCACTGTACCTTGCCAGATACTATTCTAGCTGAGTTGGACAAGGCTCATATTGTTATAGTGTAGCACAATTATTTTTTCCAAAAAAATTGCCATCTTTTATAGCAGAATACAATTTTTTTTCAATTTTTTTAGGTGATGAAAAATTTTGCACTGTGACCATGACATTGTCACATCACATGACTATAGCAGAAACTGTTTGTCTTCTACCTTAACAGCAAATGAGAATTAATTAAGGCATTAACAGGGAGAGGAGGGTAGAAAATAAAAGATATACTGGGAAAAGAATAAACATTAGAGAGCAGGGGGCTGTCCCCTAACAGAAGGGAAATGAACTGAGTGATGAACCAAATATACCAAGCCAAGACCACATACTAGAGAGGGATTGACTTGTCACTTGTGTGTGGGATTAGATGGTAGGGATCGTTCAGCTGGTATGATCAAGTGAACCAAGGCTCAGTGTCATGTACTTAACAGTTTGTCTTTCAATCATATACATGAATATATTAGCATATGGTGGGTTTGCGAGCAAAGGGGTTAGAGACTATTGCAAAAAGATCAGCACTGACTTAGCAACTCTCGTGAACGGGACGGGACATACGTGATTTTGATGATTTGGTAGTAATTGATTCTGGTGTATCAAGTGGCTGTAACGCACGTTTCTTGCTGGCAGCACCTGCTGGTGAATCATCAAGCTCTGACATTTCTAGTGAGTCGAGTTTTCTTTTGCCGTCCCCAGTAGAACAAGTCAACGACGCGTCTCCCTCAAATGATTTGTCC
>QLPI01016830.1:0-10989 GCA_003314275.1 Chroogomphus rutilus | reverse complement strand
AGAATCGTGACTTGAGATGGGACAATAAGGAGTGGCCGAGTATAAAACAATGGGGGTGTATCCGAGGATAATACAAGGACAGGAAGTCCCGAGGTGAAACGAACCGAGGAGTGCGGATGGCGGATGTGCCGAGCCGGGACCGGCGCACCAAGTGTTATGCAGGCGACGCAGGCACTTGGTCGTGGATATAGGATGATTGCTCGGTCGGCACTGCTGGCGGATGGGCCTCGGTACGTGGACTTGACATCACATTAGGGAAGCTACAGTATGTATCTCCTATTGCTAATTACCAAAACTCCAAGTGGGATTGACCTAAATTGACCTTAATCTGCCCACAAAGATATTAGGGCTACCAAAAGCATGACATGTGACATGCTAATAATACAAAAAAAGGATGACTAATCACAGCGGGCCACAAATTCCACACATGGAGAATTAGGTGTCATGCTTGTATCAAGGACCTATACCTGTGACATTTTGACCTGTTCCACAAAATAATTTACTCTGCCACAACAAAAGCTTTTTTGCCCCTGTAATATGGAGCAAAAATGTTCTCAAGTGTCAAGTCCAGGATACCATACTCTGATTCACTTGGCAGTACCGACCTACCGACCCTTACCCATATCATCCCTCACCAGTACGCGGTCTCGGCTCGGTACATTTGGTTCATCATTTGGTTCATTATCCCTATCCTACCCTCCTATTCCTTATTATTCTTTTATTCCCTGTCCTTCCCCTTGCCCGTTTACCCTCGGGACACTCACTATTCATTGTCACTCCATAGTGGCCCTATTGTTTTATGTTCGGCCACTTTCTATTGTTCTATTCTCATTTACTCTTTTGTTCTCAATCATATTTCATTATTCTATTCTCATCCACATTCCTTGTTCTATTCTTGATCATTGTGGACAATACCTCCACATGATTCTTCATACCTTATTGTTCTCCATTCCTTGTGCCACCCTGTTCCACATCTCACTTCTTAACCTATATAAGTAGTGAATATATGTAGATGGTTCTTTATTCTGGAAATCAACTAGGTTTACGCCTTCTTGTCCTCCCTTCTCCTGTCTAAAGTCCTTTACTCGGGCTGACACTCTCGGCACCCTCCCGGGTATCTCTTCTGTCCCAAATCAGTGGCACACATGGAAAGTAGGGTGCAACACATGAGTATGTTGAAGCCAAGCCACTACAACCGGCCTGCAGGACTTGGCCATTTCCCGCCAGCATCGTGAAGCCGGCACTATTACTATGGTGCTTGGCCCACACATCATTGGCAGTACTGGGGCCTGATATCAAGAGACTTCTTAGCTGTAATATAATTTTTTTAAATTTCATCTACAAAATATTGAGCTAAAATTGAGCTTGACTGATATCTGTATCAAGGAAGTCTACTATACTGTATCTATTTTATTTTTATTTGTTTTTACTTTATTTTTATTTTGTGTGTATATATGTAGTCCATTGTGTGATGTGAAGGTTTTGAGTTTGACTAAGCATCAATCCAGGGAGGCAGCTACAGGGGATATGTGGGGTTGTGAGAGTCATGTATAGGTTTCTCTAGTACTACTAATGTTTAGTACTGGTATGAGTGTCTCACAATACATATCAGGTTTTATTCCCACTATCTTTGGAGACCTGAATATTGATGTTGATTGATCTAGCCCCATTTGGCGTGATATCACATGTCATTACATGAATGTGCAGTTGGATATGCAAGGGGCCATGTGTAGTTGTGATTGAGTCTATGGAAAAATATAGGTAAAATGTGAATAATTCATACTACACCTGATGGTGTATTCCCACCTGGTCCAGAGGCATGAGTGATCATGACAGTATATGAAGACAGTATATGATGACAGTATGTATATGTGGCCTGATATCTTATCCCAATTGCACAAGTGACTTCAAATATGTTAATTATGACAGGGAGTGGTGTTCTTTGAGTGTGAGACTAATTCTATAATGTTCTAACTATCTGTCTTTAATAGAGAATTTGTGTCCAATGCATGAGGATCTGTGTAACTACCCTGAGACAGCATCCATATATGGTTGAACCAATGTGGGTCGTCATGTTACAATCTATTCCTGTCTGCCCCTTTCATTTGGTTCAACTAAGTGAGAAAAATCCCTCTGTGCCTCTCATCAGCTTCCTAAGTCCTATTTTGCTATCATACCTTCATTCCTCTGCAGGTGAATCTGCACCACCTGGATATGACTACTTCTGCTTCCTATCATGTGGGTGTTATGTCTCCTTATTTCTATATGTCTTCTGACTTATTTCCACCCTATAGACCCTACTGTCAAGTCCACGATACCGAGCTCCAGTTCACTCGGTAATACCGACCAACCGACCCTGACCCACATCATTCCTCACCACCACACATCCTCGGTTCAGTTCATCCGGTCCATAATCCTGACCACTCCCCTCACCTTATCCCCTCTACCCCTTACTATTTTCTCTTTCCCTGTCCACTCCTTTACCCGTTCTCCCTCAGAACATCTACTGTTCCTTTATTATTTCAGTCGTGGCCCTATTGTTCTATCTTTGGCCGTTTTCCATTGTTTTATTCTCATCCACTCTCTCATTATCTTATTCTCAGCCACCCTCATTATTTTATTCTCACTTACATTTCTTATTCTATTCTTGATCACTGTGGATAATACCTCCACATGACTCTTCATACCTTATTGTTCTCCATTCCTTACACCACCCTGTTCCACATCTTGCTTCTTAACCTATATAAGTGGCGGATGTATGTAGATAATTCCTCACTCTGAATATCAACTTGGTTTGCACCCCCTGCCCACCCTTCTTCTGTCCAAAGTCCTTCACTTGGGCTGACATTCTCGGTATCTCCCCGGGTCTCTCTTCTGTCCAAAACAGTGGCATGCACAGAACAGCAGGGCGCAACGCACGAGCACATTGAAGCCCAGCCACCCCAAATGGTCTGCAGGACTTGACTGACTTTTCGGCTTTACCAAACCATAACACCTACTCTGGGTGTGGTGATCACGCTCTTGGCCTTTGTATTCCCCCTATCTCTATAGGCACCTATTACAGTATGTAGTGTTTTGGAACCGTAAAAGAGGTAACCTGAGAACTGTGAAAAACTTTGGTGTGAAGAAAGCCTAATCAAGTTCTCTGACAAGATGACAGCAAGCTAATGCCTGTCCGGGTTGATATCCAAAAAGAATTGTTTAGAGGGGGCCTGTCAAGTACACGTACCGAGAATCCGGTAACTCGGCGGTACCGACTAAAAAATACTCCATTAAGCAACCAAATACAAACCATTCAATGAGTTGTTCTTGGCCAGACACACATATCGGTTACATTCCTCGTCCCCATCCACGCCTACTCCTCACTCCTCAGTCCGTCTCACCTCGGGACCTCCTGCCCTTGTGTTATCCTCGGCTACAGCCTTGTTTTATAAAACAGGCATTTTCTATTGTCCTATCCTAGGGCACGTCCTACTATTCTATCCTTTATTGTTTTATCCCCATCTTACATTTCTTATTCTAATTTTGTTCGTTGTGGACAATAACCACATGCTCTGCATACCTTATTGTTCCACATTCCTTATTTCCACATGTCGCTTCTTAACCTATATAAGTAGGACATGCATGTACATACTTCCTCATTCTGGGTATCGACTAGGCTTAGGCCCTTCTACCTTCTTCTCTTCTGTTAAGTCCTCGACTCGAGCCGGCATCATCAGCATCCCCTCGAGTACCTGTCTGTGGCAAATACAGTGGCACGCACGGCAAGTAGGGCGCAACGCACGAGCACGTTGAAGCCAACACCACTACTCTTGGCCTGAAGGACTTGGCCATAGTCCGCCCGACCTTTTCGCCAAACACCCCTCGGCAGTACCGAAGTCCGTCAGTATCCGACGCTTGACAGGGCCTTGGCAGGTAGCTTGTCAATTACATATAGGAATAATAGTTTATGTACATGAACTCTTATTCTACCCTTGCCTAGTATTATTTCCATGGATGTTCTATAAAATCTGATTTAGTTATTTTATGATGTTTTTACATACCTTTGATATTTTAGCCAAGAAACCTTCCACTTTGGTAGAAGGGTTTGAGATTTACTCTTCAAATAAACCTCTAAGTGGTCTTGTCAAGTACATGTACCAAGCATCGGTTTACTCAGTAGTACCTACCAAGCATCAAGTCTAATTCCATGTGCAGGTGACCAAGTCATATACAAGTCACTTAGTATGTCAGTGTCAAGTACACGTACCAAGTATCCGGTAACTCAGCAGTGCCAACCAGACGATCAGTCTAATTCCACATGCAAGTGACCAAGCCACACATAAGTCACTTGGTACGTCGGTCTCGGATTGGCAAATTCACCATCCACATCCCCCATTCCTATCCCTCATCCACTCTTCCCCACTCATTATCCATTAATCCCCACCCTGTTTATTCGTGATTTATTGGCCTGTTTCACCTCGGGACATTTCTCTATTGTTTTATCCTTGGCCTGACCCTATTGTTTTATATTCGGTCACTTTCTATTATCCTATTCTTGGTCACATTTCTATTATCTTATTTTCATTGTTCTATTCTCGTTTACATTTCTTTATTCTATTCTTGGTCATTGTGGACAATACCTCCACATGCTCTCCATACCTTATTGTTCTCCATTCCTTATGCCACCCTGTTCCACATCTCACTTCTTAACCTATATAAGTAGCAAATGTATGTAGATAGTTCTTCACTCTGAATATAAACTAGGTTTATGCCTTCTTGCCCTCCCTTCTTCTGTCTAAAGTCCTTTACTTGGGCCAACACTCTCAGCACTCTCCTGGGTATCTCATCTGTTCCAAATCAGTGGCATGCACGGAAAGTAGGGTACAACACATGAGTATGTTGAAGCCAAGTGTCAAGCTTTGGGTACTGATGGACTTCGGAACTGCCGAAATGGGTCAGGCAGACAATGGCCAAGTCCTGCAGGCCAAGAGTAGTGGCATTGGCTTCAACGTACTCATGCATTGTGCCCTACTTGCCATGCGTGCCACCGATTTGCAACAGACAGATACTCGGGAGGATCCTAGTGATGCCGGCCTGAGTCGAGGACTTAACAGAGGAGAAGAAGGTAGAAGGGCCTAAGCCTAGTCGATACCCAGAATGAGGAAATATGTACATGCATGTCCTACTTATATAGGTTAAGAAGCGACATGTGGAATAAGGAATGTGGGACAATAAGGTATGCAGGGCATGTGGGTATTGTCCACAACGAGTATAATTAGAATGAAGGAATGTAGACGGGGATGGAACAATGAAAATAGAATAATAGGAACGTGGCCAAGGATAGGACAATAGGGAGTGGCTGATTATAAAACAAGGGGGTCGTAGCCGAAGTTAAGACAAGGATAGGATGTCCCGAGGTAAGACGGGTCAGCGGACGAGGAGTGGAATGGGTAGGATTATTGGGTTGGTGAGTAGGATAAGGTGGGTAAGGAATAGGGATGAGGAGTGGGAACGAGGGATGTGCCAAACTGGGGATGGTGTATCAAGTATGTCGCCTGGTCACCGGCTGGGTACTTGGTTGGCACCGCTGAACTACTGGGCCTCGGTACGTGCACTTGACACCAAGCCACTCCAACTGGCCTGCAGGACTTGGCTGCCTCCTGCCAGCATCATGAAGTCGGCACTATTGCAATAGTGCTTGGCTGTCAAGTCCATGATACCATGCTCTGATTTACTCAGCAGTACCAACCGACCAACCCTTACCCATATCTTCCCTCACCAGTGCATGGTCTCGGCTCGGTACATTCAGTTTATCATTTGGTTCATTATCCCTACCCCACCCTCCTGTTCTTTATTATTCTTCTATTCCCCATCCTTCCCCTTGCCCATTTCCCCTTGGGATATTCACTATTCGTTATCACTCGGTCGTGGCCCTATTGTTTTATATTCGGCCACCCTCTATTGTTCTATTTTTTCCCTCACAATCCTACTCATTTATTATCGGTCATATTTCATTGTCTTACTCTCGTTTATACCATATTGTTCTATTCTAGATCACTGTGGACAATACCTCCACATGGTCTCCATACCTTATTCTTTTCTCCGTGTCTTATGCCACCCTTATTCCACATTCTGCCTCTTAGCCTATATAAGTAGCGAATGCATGTACATAGTTCCTCGGTCTGAGTATCAACTAGGTTTATGCCTTCCTGCTTTCCTCCCTCTGTTCAGAAGTCCCCACTCAGGCTGACACTTTCAGCATCCTCTCGAGTATCTCTTCCGCTACAAACTAGTGGCATGCACAGGAGGCAGGGCACAATGCATGAACACGTTGAAGCCAAGCCACCCCAACTGGCCTGCAGGACTTGGCTGGTTCCCAACCGTACCTTCGGTATCACCAAGGCCTGACATCAGCCCACGCATCATCGGCATGTCTGGTGCCTGACAGTCGGTCTCAGTGTTATGGCCCATGCCCCCAATAAACCCATACTAATCCCCACAACCACCTGCACCATTTCTGGGACTTTCTGACCGCTTAAATCCTGAAATGATTGCTTTCCAAGAATCCATTGCATCAGCCCGAAGTTCTGCAATCCTGAACCTCTGCGATTCCAAGACCTAGGTTCTGCTCTTTTGATAAACAACATGCAGGATCATCACGTACCTCACTCCCTTGTTCTTTGTTCTCTATTAGCCCCTTGTACTCTTTTCTCCCCCTTGTTTTTACTTGGAAAAAGTTAGTACAAGGATTAGTTACATGTATATAAGCCACCAGTCGACTGGACTATTCGTAAGTACAAATATCGACTTAATTCTGCGTTGTAGTTTCCGATTCAGTTCTGGTAAACTTTCCGACTTTCTGAAATTAGGGACAGACAATTGAGGAGGGCATAACACATAAGTTGAAGCCAAGTCCCTGCGACCTCGAACAACTCGAACAACTAGCCATACAACCTAATACTGCGAACAGTCCTAAGCCCCAGGCACTTCCTGTCTTTCCACCTTTTCTCCTTCCATCCGTGAACCCATGACCTCTAGTCCCTCCACCTCCAGAGTACTGAACCCCCACTCAGAAACCATTCGGAAGCCTCCAGAAACCCTTCTGGAAGTATCTAGCTAAGTGCCTGATATGCAGATTTAACACTCAGCTCAGTACATTCATCATTCAAACCTCCTACTCTATTCATCACCCACTCTTCTACTATTCATTATCCATTATTTCTAACCTGTTTATTCCTTATTTCTTGGCCCATTGTACCTCAGGACATTTTCTATTGTTTTATTCTCGGGCCATGACCTTATTGTTTTATATTCGGTCACATCCTATTGTCTTATTTGCGGTCGCACTCTGATTATCTTATACCTAGCCATATCTCATTGTTCTATTTTTGTTTATATTCTTTGTTCTATTCCTGAGCATTGTGGACAATACTTCTACATGCTCTCCATACCTTATTCTTTTCTCCATGTCTTACGCCACCCTGATTCCACATCTCACTTCTTAACCTATATAAGTAGAACATGGATGTAGATAGTTCCTCATTCTGAATATCGACTTGGCTTATGCCTTCTTGCCTTCCTTCCTCCTGTCTGAAGTCCTCTACTTGGGCCAACACTCTCAACACTCTCCCTGGTTTCTCTTCTGTCTGAAATCAGTGGCACTCATGGAAAGTAGGGCACAACGCATGAGTACGTTGAAGCGAAGCCACCCCAATTGGTCTACAGGACTTGGCTGATTCCCCACCAGCATCATGAAGTCAGTACTATTGCAATAGTATTCAGCCCATGCATTGTTGGCATTTTCAGTGCTTGACAGGTCTTTGGACCAACTTATATAAGAGTGCATTCTGGGATAGATAATCTGGTGGAATATGGGTGATAGTATGATTGATTGTTAAGTTACTTTTTGTCAAGTATGCATACCAAGTGTCTGGTAATTCGGCAGTGCCGACCGAGCAGTCAGACTACGTCTATGCACAAGTGTCCAAGCCGCATACAAGTCACTTGGTTCACCAGTCTCGGCTTGGCACATCCACCATCCACATTCCCTGTCCCTATCCCTCATCCACTTTGCCCCATTCACCACCCATTAATCCCACCCCATCCACTCCATACTCCTTGACCAATCTTACCTTGGGACATCTGACCATTGTTTTATCCTCGGTCATGACCCATTGTTTTATAGTCTGGCACTCCCTATTGTCCTATCCTTAGCCACATTCCTCTTATTCCATTTTTTATTATTCTATCCCCATTTACATTCCTCCATTCTATTTTTGCTCATTGTGGACAATACCCCCACATGCTCTGCATACCTTATTGTCCCACATTTCTGATGCCACATGTCACTTCTTAACCTATATAAGTAGGACATGCATGTACATACTTCCTCATTCTGGGTATTGACTAGGCTTAGGCCCCTTACCTTCCCTTTCCCCTGTAAAGTCCTCTACTCATGCTGGCACCTTCGGCACTCTCCAAGTATCCCTTCTGTTCCAAATTGGTGGCACGCATGGAAAGTAGGGCGCAACGCATGAGTACGGTGAAGCCAAAGCCACTACTTTCAGCCTGCAGGACTTGGCCTCTCCCCTCCTGCATCTTCGGTATCACTGACACTTGACACTTTTATGTTACAGAACTAGTCTCTATATATACTAATTCTAAGTGGATTATGTAACTCCCTAATAAGGCAAGACCTTTTGGAAATTGGTGGAAAGTTATGGAAAGGGATAGAAGGTCCTGGAATCCCCTGGAAGTCACAGTATCACCCTTGTAGTCACTAATAATAAATGAAAAGAAAAGTTCCCATGGCTTGTAGCCTTGTGACTGGTCAAGTTACAAAATATTAATATTATATAAGCCATGCTTCTGGGCTGACCATATATAAGCCCAGGAATTTGTTGTACAATATGGACTGAGAACTTGACCCAGGAATTGGGTGCCATTTTCCATGTATTAGTAATTAGCACCCAATTATGGTTCCTTGTGGGTCCAAATAGAGGTAGGCGTGAGGGGTTTTCCTTGGAGCTGAGGGTTTGTTATTTAAGAGTTAATTACTATAAGTAATTCACTCTTAAATGGCCAGCCAAAAGTTATTATATTTTTTGGTAGTCTATTTAAGAGTGATTTGATGGGTGATTTTCGGAATAAAAGAGGTTTGGATTCTAGTATGCTGATCCAGTTCAGTAGTCCTTCAAAACCTAAGGGAGATGTCAAGTCCACGATACCATGCTCTGATTTATTCGGCAGTACCAACCGACCGACCTTTACCCATATCATCCCTCACCAGTGTGCGGTCTCAGCTTGGTACATTCAGTTCATCATTTGGTTCATTATCCCTACCCCACCCTCCTATTCTTTATTATTCTTCTATTCCCCATCCTTCCCTCTGCCCGTTTATCCTCGGGCATTTGCTGATCATCTATTGCTCAGTCGTGGCCCTATTGTTTTATATTCGGCTACCCTCTATTGTTCTACTTTCCCTCACACCCTTACTCGTTTATTATCGGTCATATCTCATTGTCTTATTCTCATTTACATCGTATTGTTCTATTCTAGATTGCTGTGGACAATACTTCCACATGGTCTCCATACCTTATTCTTTTCTCCATGTCTTATGCCACCCTTATTCCACATTCTGCCTCTTAGCCTATATAAGTAGTGAATGCATGTACATAGTTCCTCAGTCTGAGTATCACCTAGGTTGATGCCTTCCTGCTCTCCTCCCTCTGTTCAGAAGTCCCCCACTTGGGCCAACACTCTCAGCATCCTCTAGAGTATCTCTTCCATCACAAATCAGTGGCACGCACAGGAGGCAGGGCGCAACACATGAGCATGTTGAAGCCAAGCCACCCCGACAGGCCTGCAGGACTTGGCCGGTTCCCAACCATACCTTTGTTAATACTCAGACTCACACTACTTCCTGTGCCTCTTACCTCTTAATGATTATGCCCCCACAATCTAGATCTGCTACCTGCAAGGGAACTAGCACCTCAGGCATCGAAGCTGAGAAATCAGTGGAGATGGCCAAGTCAAAAAAACTAATCAGCAACTCTTTGGCTCCCCAGCACACCGGGAGTTGCATTGACTCGGCAAGTGCTAGTACTGAGGTTAAGCTCAATGCTTCTGCCCTTCTTAATCCTAATTCCTTGGTAATCCCCTTATCTTCTGTTTTGGTGCTGAGTTCCTTGGCAACCCCTCTTAAATGCCTGATCAATTCAAGCTCTACTCACTGCTTCATAGAATCCTCCTATGTTCGGGAACATAAAATCCCTACTACTTCTGTTGACTCAATTCCCCGTAAACTATTTGATGGCACTACTAACTCGGTCATTACCAAATCTGTAGAACTGCCGATCAAATTTCCATCAGGACAACTACAGTCCATCTGTATGTATGTCACATCACTAGATTCGTCTGTATCAGTAGTACTCGGTCACAACTGGCTCACCCGCTACAATCCATTGATTGATTGGGTATTGGGCAGTGTTATGTTCTGAAAAACCACTAATGACCCTAGGTGCATCCCAAAGCCTTCGGTTCAGCCGGCCCCTGCCACTGCTCCATGGCCTCATCCAGGATCCTCTCTGAAATTAGAAGCTCCACGAATAGCCCTAGTCAATGCAGCCACCTTTGCACATGCCTGCAAACTAGAAGGTTCACAAGTTTTCCATCTGGACCTTGCAGCTATGATGCCGCTTTGGCACGATCGGCCAAAGTCTCATCCATTCTGTCCGTTCCCCTCGACCCAGTTGACCTGGAAAACATCCCAAAAGAGTATCATGAATTTGCTGAGGATTTTACTAAAACAAAAGCTGACACTCTAGGAGCCCACCAACCCTATGATCTTAAGATCACCTTGGAAGATGGCGCCAAGATGCCTCATTCACCCCTATACTTGTTGTCACAATCAGAACTAGAAACCCTGTGCGAATTCCTCGACAAATGTCAAGCCCCCGATACCAAGCTCCGGTTCACTCGGTAGTACCGACCGAACAACCCTTGCCT
>QLPI01016824.1:0-12849 GCA_003314275.1 Chroogomphus rutilus | reverse complement strand
CTTCTTTTTTGATTCCCTGCATTGTTCTTCATTGTTCCATACCATGCATTTTGTGGCATCTCTCTCAGCATACATATGTAGTTTATTTTTTTTTTCAACTTGGTGTGCGCGCTTGTATACGCCCTGTGCGCCTCTGGGTACGTGTGTCGGCAGAAGATATTTGTAATCGTCAACTCACCCATGGCAATGTCAATGTTCCGCACCTCAATTGTAAGATCTTTGGTGAGCTAAATATGCCCTAGATTGTGAAGTATATCTCATGCATTGGCAGTCGAGTGTGTCGCGCCGATACTCTACGGAGACAGCAGCAGCAACCTCCAAGTCCAAACTTCCACTGTATCTTACTGGTGCTGCTGCTGCTGGTGCAGGCGGATATTATTATTACTTTCATGTTCTCGCGTCTGGTGAAGACCTATCAGTGGTCACGAGACAAAAACAGCAAAAGAGCCCGTTGGACCCAGATCAATTTCTCAACTTCAGACTGAAGAAGGTCGTGCCCTATAATCATAACAGTTCGACGTAAGTCTCCATTCCATTTCGTTCCCAAAAAAAAGAAAAAAGTACCGGATATATTGATTGAGGTATTGTTGTATTGTTTTGTCCCCTTAGCTTCGTGTTTGATCTTCCGGATAATATGGCGTCGATGTTACCCGTCGCGTCTTGTGTGCTCGTCAAAGCTTCCGACCCTGATGCGTTAAAAGACGCGAAGGGGAATCCTGTTATACGGCCTTATACTCCTATTTCGCATCCGGATCTTCCTGGGGAGTTTCATTTGCTGATTAAGAAATACGATGCTGGGAATGCGTCGAAGCATATTCATTCGTTGATGGAGGGGGATACTTTGGCTATCAAGGGTCCTATTCCCAAATTCCCCTTCAAAGGTGCAGACCCCCCCCCCCCCTCTTTTTTCGCTTTTTTTTTTTTTTGGTGAGCCTAGCGCTCACATTTGAGGGATAGTCAACGAGTTTGAAGAAGTTGCCTTGATTGGTGGAGGAAGTGGAATGTGAGTTTTTTCATGTTTCCCTCTGACATTTTGGCTCTAATAACCTCTCCAGCACACCACTTTATCAAATATTGACCTATGCTCTCCCAAACAAGGACAACAAAACAAAATTCAAGTTAATATTCGCCAATGTAGCGGAGAAAGACATACTTTTGCGGGAACAATTCGACGAGCTTAAAAAAATGTATCCGGATACTTTTGATGTTGTCTATGTGATTGAAAAGGCCGACAAAAGCTGGAAAGGTATGGTTCTCCCTCTGTAAGAGACGACACAAAATGACTCCTTTTTCAGGCGGGATCGGTTACGTCACGAAGGAAGTGGTCAAACGACACGTGGCTCCTTCCAGTTTAGGAGAAAAAGTCAAAGTCTTCATCTGTGGTTCGTGTGTGTTTTTTATGCTTAAAAAACGGGACTCGTGTCCTGAACAGAACATGGAATATGGAATCTCTAGGTCCTCCCGGCCAAGTGGCCGCAATAGCAGGCAAGAAGGATGGATATAATCAGGGTGAACTTGGTGGCGTTCTTAAGGAGTTGGGATATACCAGTGATCAAGTGAGTACCATGTGGGGTTTTTTTTTTTCGAAAATAATGATATTAACCTTCGTATTAGGTATATAAGTTTTGAAGAGAATATTTACCATTGGATGTACTTTTTTGTCTCATTGCAAGGATCCTGTTGTACATTAAAGGAATTGACCTCACTGCTGTTTCTCCTCGTTTATAATGTATTC
The DNA here is from genome assembly GCA_003314275.1 of Chroogomphus rutilus. Lineage (NCBI taxonomy): Eukaryota > Fungi > Basidiomycota > Agaricomycetes > Boletales > Gomphidiaceae > Chroogomphus > Chroogomphus rutilus. The sequence continues at coordinate 11,114 of QLPI01016824.1, read as the reverse complement.
GCCCCATGGGTGCTTGTTTGCTTGCAGATTATGAAATATGATAAGGTTGTCTGACAGCAAGGGTAAGGGTGAGCTTGTAATTCTAAAAATATGGTACAGTGTAGTAGACTTTCCTTGATACAGATTTCAGTCAAGCTTGATTTTAGCTCGAAATTTTGTAGATTAAATTTTAAGAAAATTATATTACAGCTAAGAAGTGTCTCAAGAATATTTTTGCTCTATAATATGGGGGCAAAAAAAGCTCTTGTTGCAGCATAATAAATAATAAATAATTTTGTGGAACAGGTCAAAATGTCACAGGTATATAAGTCCTTGATACAAGTGTGACAACCTAATTCTCTGTGCACAGAATTGCCACCTGTTGTGATTAGTCATCCATCTCTTCACCACATTCTTCTTCATTTTGCTCATTTTCAACATCATGTTCATTCAATATTGAGGGGAGCTTTGGTTTAAAAACCATTGTGCTTCTTTTCACATGGAGTTTACACGTTGTTGATGGTGAGAAGAGATGGGAATGTGGTTGTGTATGTATTATTAGCATGTCATGCATTGGTAGCTCCAATATCTTTGTGGTCAGATTATAAGGTCAAATTAGGTCAAATCCCACTCCCAGTTTTTTTAATTAGCAATAGGAGATGCATATCTTCCCTCATATGTATAAACACTATAACAAAATCTCTTGGAAAAATTGAGCAATTATTGGTTTAAGATTGTATGTTATTACTCAATTTTAGATTAAAATAAATTCCTCCTGAATGAAATTCTTCTCCCTCCCTTATGTGGTTTGGCTTAAATGTTGCTTATATATAGTAGATTCTTTATGCAAAACCCTGTATCATTGGAATGAGAATAGACCCTGGAAAATTCAATTTGTATCAAGGAGGTATCCTGTATCAAGGAAGTCTACTACACTGTAGTGTATATTCAAAATTTATGTATGACCTCACATGTAGCATCATCATCATCATTGAAGTTCAGCGCATTGATCCTCCTTTGATTACCACTTCACATTTATGAAATGAATATGAATATTCAAAGGTGGATATCAATGGAATGGTGAAAGTCTTGTGAGAATGAACATGCATAGCTTACCATGTGTGCTTGATTATTTTCAAATGGGGAAAGAGGATTAACACACTAAATTATGTGTTCGAACACATGGTTTTTGGTAAGGTAATGTACTGCAATCATAAATAAACCACTATATATTCTGGCCAATAATTGTTTATTGAGTGCTTTGTGGAGTTCTTACAGTAACACGTCGAACTCTATAGATACCGGTAATGATTGGACTATGATCAAGTGAAATGTTGACCATCTTTATTGACTGAGACCAAGGAGGCAAGCATTAGAGATCCGACAAGTAATAGATGTTGGACCGAGGTTGATACAGCTGTCGTAAGTCCCAGGTACAGACTAATATAGACAATATATTCTGGTCAATAAATCCCAAAAAGTTAACATGTATAAACAGTTTATTGAGTGCTTTGTGGAGTTTTTACAGTAACACGTCGAACTCTAAAGATACTGGTAATGATTGAACTATGATCAAGTGAAATGTTAACCATCTTTTGACTGAAACCAAGGAGGCAAGCATTAGAGATCCGACAAGTAATAGATGTTGGATCGAGGTTGATAGAGCTAAAGTCTTGCAGACCTGTCGTAAGTCCCAGGTACAGACTAATGCATTTGAGTATCTTGTTCTGGGGCTGGGGATATTTCTGTAGTACTTGAATTGCAGACCGGCGACTATCAACGAAATTTGTGAGGCAGCGGGAGTTTCCCGGACTAGGAGACAGAGACCATCGACGGATCGGGTTTCAGATTATGGAAATAAAACTGGAGCGGTTAAATAGGTGGAAAGATGTCCATATTCAGGCCGAGTATTCTCCAGATAGTCTATGCATAAGACTTGGACTTTTGGAAATTAAAAATGTACATATCACACGATATGTGCTTTTCTTCTGTTCACTTATATCAGCTAAAATCTGTGAAGGTCATGGTTCAAACCGAAGGCGTGAATAACTGGGAACCATGAGTTCGCGAGGGAAAGTGCGGGTCTGGACGGGAGACCCTCGCTGCAAGGCACGATGTTAGCACATATTGACATCCAGATGGCATAATGTCCATACTGTTAATGCACGAAAGGACGCAAGGGTCGTATATAAGTCTAGCCGTACATGTTTCTTGTCACACAACTGTTCCAGCTGGTCGATGAAATTTGTTGTTGTCTCGTCCCAGGGACGGATCGGGGTCAAGCAGGACACCACTCGGAGGGTCGAGAACAAAGCGACGCATTCGAGAGTACCGTCCTCGGGTTCCCAGCGTGGCAGTGCTGAGAACGCCAAATGTTCCAGAGGTAAGTCCCGCAACACCTCGGATTGGTATTGATAGATTGGGGTTTCGATTTTGAACTCTCGGACTCGAAGGCAATGTTTCAAAAGCGTAGGATTATACATCCAAGGCAAGTGGATTGACTCTAGCGAGTGCTCAGAGAGCCCGAAGAGTGAGAGACATGGTCCGTAATTTGACATCTCCAAAATGCGCAGGTTTAGTTTTGCATTTTGATTGGGAAATGCTTTCTGTAATGGGGCAGAATTTAAAGGAGTCGTATCGATCCTGAGCTCGGTGAGATTTGGGGAGAGTTCGATATTGGGCGGATAGCCACGCAGGATGAGAATACGAAGAGAATCCCATCCGCTGTTAATGAGGACGCGGGAGACCTCATCGCCGAGACAACCTTCCCAATCGCAACATTCCAAAGCCAATACGTTAGGAGGGAGTATCGGGGGATTTTTAGGGAGTGTCCACATGTCGCGAAAGGTAACCGAGAGCCCATACAAGTTCGAACATATAACGAGGAGTGATGTGAGTGCCTCCGGGCGTGAGACCGTGTCGCTGAATCCAATCCAAATCCTCAACCACAGGACCACGTCTTTCAATGCATTTCTTCTATGGCTGGGCTGTGTCAACGCCTCGTATAAGCTTGCTAAGCTGGACGGTCTCCGGACCTCGACGTGGCGAAACAGCAGCGGCTGCGCTTGTGCAGCCCATGCTCGACACACCTGACAGCAGTTGTTGAGGAAGTAGCGATCCGGTCGAAACTTGTGGTTGAAGTAGCCGGCTTCCAGAATCTGAAGAATGAGTTCATTTGGGAGTGTCGGAGTGGCCATGAGAATAATGGCGTTGCTGTCGTTCTCAGAGCCAAAGTTCCGTCGTGACTTTGGAAAACAGGACGATGGTCGTGTGATGAGTGTGATCAACCGTCTGACGTCGCAAAAGACACGTGGGGCGGAAGCACCGGGTTACAAAAATATTTGTGACTCCGGCGTCAGAATTTGGCAAAAATGTGAGTGTATGTATATTAATGCTGCTGCGTATCAACTCAATGTTTCAATTCAATCGAAGTTACATAAACCTAATAGTAGCCTTCGGGACGCTCTTTTCACCTCGACCATGATCAACCCCAACCCGGCCATGTCCTCACAAGGGCCTCTGCGTGTGGGTCGAAAGTCACGATTGCATCTTTAAACGTCGCTGACCTGTGCAGGATAGCCTGTACTTGTGACGGGCGGTGCAGGTTACATCGGTGTGTAGAGCATGCATGCCCTGATCAGCCCTGGGTCTGACCAACAGAACAGGCTCCCATATTGTCCTCACCCTCCTCTTGACACGGCGGTTCAAGGTTATATCGATCGACAACCACCACAACTCTCATCCGCTTGCGCTGTCACGCGTGTCCAAGATCGCGTTGGACGCCTTGCCCTCAGATGCATCCCAGCAGGACAAAGACAGCGCTCAGGTAGATACGTATCCAGGCGACCTTACAAACGTCGAAGATGTGTCCAAACCGTTCAAACAGTATGGGAAGGGTGGTATATGGGGTGTTATTCACGTCGCAGTGAGTGGTAAAACTTTCGTGAACGCGATGGTTCCGTAATCACTCTTCGTTTATAGGCGTATAAAGCTGTTGGGGAGTCGGGGGAGATCCCGTTGGTCTATTATCAAAACAATGTCTGTGCAACCGTGTCGTTGCTTCAGATAATGGACACGTATGGTTGCCATCGCTTTGTCTACTCCTCCTCTGCCACTGTATATGGTATACCACCACAAATACCCATACCCGAAACCAGCCCCGTGAGCGCTGAGAGTTGCTATGGCCGGACCAAGATCGTCTCCGAAGGCGTTCTCCGTGACCTTTGTCTCTGTATGTTATTGTATGCAATCACCGTGTCTTAAACAACAGGCTAAGGCTACGATAGCACAACCTGACAAATGGAGAGTCATTTCTTTGCGATACTTCAAGTGCGCCGTTTCATTATCTCTAACTGTTCATCTCAATACTTATGCTTCTGCAGTCCTGCCGGTGCGCATCCTTCGGGCCTTATCGGTGAAGACCCTCGCGGTCGCCCTGGTAATCTTTTGCCACTGTTATCCCAAATGGCAATTGGGCGGGTCAAAGACACCGTGCTTAAAGTCTTCGGAAACGATTATCCTACTAGGTGTGCTCCAAACATGGACCGGTGCCTCCCTGCTAATCATGCCACAGGGATGGCACCTGTGTGCGTGATTATTTGCACGTCATGGACCTTGCCGCAGGTCACTTGCTCGCCTTGGACGCTCTTGAACCTGGCTCCATTGACAAATGTTCTTGGGCATCTATACCCGCCCTAGACGCCGCTCCAGCACTTAAGACACCGGCCGCAGCTCAGAGACATGATGTCTTCGCAGCGCTAGGCGAAAAACAAGGCAAGTTTAGAGCTTTTAATCTTGGAAAGGGTCGGGGACAGAGTGTTCTTGAGATTGTGGAGGCGATGCGTACAACTACAGGAAAGGCGTTCAAGACGGAAATCATTGGCAGACGGTAAGTATAGAGTATTTTGTATATGATTTAGCACCTGACTGTATGACTCGCGCATCGATACAGGTTGGGAGATGTGCCCGACTTGACTGCCGACCCTACATTGGCAGAGAAGGAGCTTGGCTTCAGTGCGCCACAAAACCTAGAGGTTATGTGTCGTGATCTATGGAACTGGCAGTCGAAAAACCCAGAGGGATACGACTCAAAATAGACCGAGGAACCTTATTGGATGCGCCTTGCGACAAGGCGTTGCTCATTTTTTAGATTATATCCTACTCCACAAATATTCTTCTTGCAAGGGTTTCCACTACTAGAGATACCGGCGTCGAGTGTGTAGAGCAATAATTGACGCAAATTCCTATTTTTTTTTCTCGCATGGGGGACGGATCAACCGCATCGTGGTATCCCAAGCAAGTTTCGTCGACTCACTGGCAAGGTCTGGTATGATTATCTATAAAGCAGGTACCCTTTCTCTCCTTATATTATGGTGCGAAGGGTAATAACTTCATATGCGCTAATTAACATGATTTCCGCAATGATCAAAGCCGCATTTGATTACTGTGATCAAACATGACACTTGTCGAGGACTATGGAGCATCCGCGGTTATCTGGAGGCTACAGCTCTGAAGAGTAGTTCAGGTTAGCTTTCCTGTGGACACCCGCGTCTCCGAAGCTAGCGTCCAACGTGCAGGTCCTCAGTAGCTTCACAACACAGTCAGTGTGCACGGGCACAAGCACTAGTGAAAACAGCAACTCCAACCCCATCGCTAGCGTGTAAGAACGGCCTCGTGATCCTCTGATTATAAGATCATGCCCTTCTACTGCAGCAAACGGAGCAGGAGACGTGCATTTAATGAGTCGTGACTCGATAGTGAGACTTCCAGCCGTGCAGGTGAGTCGGATGCGACGCGAAGTAAACACCAGTGGCAGCCGCATCAGCCAAACCCTTCGCCAGCCCAAAAGAACCGCATGGTGACCATCCAGAGACGGGATACACCCCCGTACTGCAACGACATTCCTTGGCGGTGAAACTCCCACAGCCTCGGTTTGCTTCAAGTGCCAAGTACAGCACGGACACGGATGGATCCACAGGGGTTGCAGACAGAAAAGAGCGTCGCGAAGTCCTCAACCGTGACGACGTCGGGAATGGAGGCTACGTACCTCGAACTAGCACCTCGAACTAGTAAATACAGCGGCCCCTTGGACAGAGGGGTGGATGAAATAGTTGGAGGGCGGTACCACAGATTTCCCAAGGTTTAAGAAGTGTTGCTCTCGGATCTTTGAAAGGGTATAGAGATTGATTGATGATCCCGATCTGGAGTAGTCACGCGAAAAGTCGGCCATTACTAGGGTTTTCAGGTGTGTGACCGGCACTCTTATCCAGCTCAGGTTAGGGCATGTTTGCCCTGAATGTTTTTCTTAAAAAGAATAGGGGGTGGTTGACTTGGTGTGCTGATAACCCCAAATGGTAGCTCGCTATCTCATATACTGGTATAAATATTTAGAACAATGTGGTATGCTATGCCATGTGGCCGGCAAGATAGCCTTTCCATTCCTAGGTTACTAGGAGATTTAAGAATTCAGCCACACACCTTATGCTATGCTGAGATATTGTGAGCTCGCACCACAATGTATCATGTGACATGTCTGCATTAGATAAGTTTTGCAATAGCTAAATCTTCCATCGTTGAATTATAACCAATTCAGGGGAAAATATGATTTGATCACACCTATATTGGATAACTCAAGTGTACTGACTCATCCTCTTACTCACCTTCTTGAAAATCACAGAATCATAGTTTATCTGAATTACCCCTGTTATATCTGAAGACTGTGATCTGACATTTGCTGCACTTACCAATAGGAACTATGCAGAATGGGAGATATGTATAGAAGAAGAATTAATAGAACAAGAATTGTGGGAATATATATTTTTGGGATGGTTGTGAAACTAGAAGGTGATACAGTTGGTGCCAGGAAAGCCATTGCAGAGTATGAGATAGAAGTGAGGCAAACCAGAGCTAGGATAATTAAGAGGGTCATGGCTGGTCAGTTGCCCTATATGAAAGATCTCAACCTGAAGAAAAACTATGGCATGTCCATCAGGCCTGAGGCTTTGTTTCAAAGCTGGCTATGTAGCTGTCAGAAGACAGGCTCCTATCTACTACTAATGTCTATTCCTTTCTCTATATGGCATCTATTTTCTACCTTCCTTCCATTGTTGATTCTTTAGTTTAATCCTCACTTGTCCTTGTTTCACTGACTGTGATATAACTTATTCATGTCACAGTCACTAGCTATATAGTTGACTCCTTGTTGAGAGGCACATACTTTAAAAGCAACTCAGGTATTCATGTACCCAGATGGTCTTGATCTATGGGGTATTTAAGTAGAATAGCTTGCTTTGTACAAACCTCAGTCTTTGCATACTGCTAAATCCGTATGTCATGCACTTAATAACAGATTCCAAAAGGTTCTGAAGGGATTTTGAAGGGATTCCATAGGGGGTGGAGGTTTCTGAGGACTGGGGGGGTTGGGGGTCAGGTTGAGAGTCAGGGAAATGGAAAGGATGGAAGGCAGATGACAAAGCACCAGGACTTAGGTAGATGGTCAGTTGATGGCAAAGACTTATACAATTAGTTGTATGGGTGTTTGAAGTCAGAGGGACTTGGCTTTAACTTATGTGTTATACCCTTCTCAATTGTCTGTCTCTAATTTCAGAAAGTCAGAGATGCATGAGAGACTAAGTTGGAATTAGGCCAGAACTTAAGTCGGAAGCTAGATACAAATTAAGTTGATATTCATACTGGTAAATAGTCCAGTCGACTAGGGGATTATATACATGTAAACTGCCTTATATTTTCTATCATCTGTTCTAAAGACAAGGGTGGGAGGAAACACAAGGGTCAACAGAAAATGAAGTATAAGGGAGTAAGGTATGCAGTGATCTTTTGAGGCACCTACTGCAAAAGTAGGATCATAGTTTCAGGATCATGGGGATCATGGAACTACAGGTCATGAAAAGAAATTGGAAAGGTAGTCAGAGAATTGCTTTTGATGATTGTAACTGGAAAAGTCCTGGGAATGGTAGTAATTGTTGACTAAATTGATCTGGGACATTGTAAAAGGCAACAAATTCCCACAGTGATGTGTTCTTTCAACTGGGCCAAAAGGCCACTATGCCAGGTTATCTGGCATTAGTCTGTGGGCACTATTTAAACAGCAACTTGTTACATGTATTCACCAACCATTGCAATGGTATGTAACAGACATGGACTATAATACATACATAAGACTGAGGTCAGTTAGTTTTTTTTTCTCTATTATGTTCAATGCCTTAATTATATTCTAGTATTATACTAAGTTAGCTACACAGGTATTGAGTCTTTGCATATATAAGACTGAGTATCATACTAGACTCCCTGGGTTATGGTCCATGCCCCCTGATCCAATCTAACTTAGTGTTAAGTCCGCGTGTCAGGCATTTAGCTAATACTTCTGAAAGGGCTATCTCAGTTAGTGTAGGGGTCTGTGAAGGGGCCAAAGGCTGAGGACGGAAGTCGGGGATAGACCATGGACGAGATGGGAGTGCTGGGAGCTTAGGGTCAGTCGTGGATTGGTTCAATCCAGTCACTGAGGTATTTAAGGTCAAAGGGACTTGGCTTCAACTTGTGTGTTGTGCCCTCCTCGATCGTCTGTCCCTAATTTTGGAAAGGAGACGGGAGTTTACCGGAAATGAATTGGAAACTAGGGGGTAGACTAAGTCAATATTTGTACTGGCGAACAGTCCAGTCGACTGGGAGACTATATACATGCGACTATCCTTGTACTATCTTTGCTGGTTATAAAACAACTGTCAAGTCCACGTACCGAGACCCATCCGCCGGCAGTGCCGACCGAGCAATTACTCTATATCCACGACCAAGTGCCCGCGTTGCCCGCATAACACTTGGTGCGCCGGTCCCGGCTCGGCACATTCGCCATCCGCACTCCTCGGCTCGTTTTCACCTCGGGACTCACCATCCTTGTATTATCCTCGGACGCGACCCATTGTTTTATATCCGGCCACTCCTTATTGTCCCCTTTCGAGTCACGATCCTATTATACTGTCTTTTATTGTTCTATCCCCGCTTTGCATTCCTTGTTCTAATTTTGTTCGTTGTGGACAACAACCACATTGCTCTGCATACCTTGTTGTCCCACATTCCTTATTCCACATGTCGCTTCTTAACCTATATAAGTAGGACATGGATGTACATACTTCTTCATTCTGGGTATCGACTAGGCTTAGGCCCTTCTACCTTCTTCTCTTCTGTTAAGTCCTCGACTCAGGCCGGCATCTTCAGCATCCCCCTAAGTATCTGTCTGTCGCAAATACAGTGGCATGCACGGCAAGTAGGGCGCAACGCATGAGTACGTTGAAGCCAACGCCACTACTCTTGGCCTGCAGGACTTGGCCATAGTCCCCCCGACCTTTCGACAACACCCTTCGGCAGTACCGAAGTCCGTCAGTATCCGACTCCTGACAACAAGGAGAAAGGGAGTACAAGGGGTTAATATAAAAGAGAAAACAAGGGAGTGAGGTATGCGATGGTCCTGCGCATCGGTTATCAAAGTATTGAGTCCTCGGTCGGGAACGGACTCGGGAACGGTGTCTTGGTCATGACGGGGATGGACACGGCAATGCAGTGTCTTGGATAGACGTGTCAGGGATGGGAACCACAGAAAACAATCCTTCGTCCTTTCAGTTGAAAAGGTCTCGGAACAGAGGTGGGTGGTTGTGGGGGTTAGTGTGGGTTTGTTGAAAGCATGGGCTATAACACTTAGCCACATGACCATTCCTACCAATTTCCAAAGGCTTTCTGGTTGAACAAATGGTTTTCCACTCACCCATCTGATTCTATTATGTGTTCTGTAGTTCTGATCTGAAAGTTTGATGATTTCTGCAGCACTACGATTCCACTTCACGGTAGGTGCCTTAGGGTTTCCTGTGTACTTTACTTCCCTTATTTTTTCATTGTCTATTGTGCCCTTTTTATTCTTCCCTCCCTTTGTCTTTAGACTAAATAGCAGAAAATACAACGCCACTCTACATGTATATAAACCTCCAGTCGACTAGACTGTTTGCTAGTTCAAATATCAACTTAATTTGTGTCCTCGTTTTTCTGACTTAGTTTCTGACCTAATTCCGACTTAGTGTCCACTTGCATGTTTCTGACTTTCCAAAATTAGGGACAGATGATCGAGGAGGGTACAACACATAAGTCAAAGCCAAGTCTCTTTAACCATGAATACATCTTATGACTAGTCATCAAGGTCCTCATCACAAGCTAACCAACAGCCTAAGTCCTGGTGCTTTGTCATCTGCCTTCTATCACCTTGGACAGTGTTAGATTGTCTAATCTCATATACTATTTATATCTCTAATTAATGTCTTCTAAGCTAAGATATTATTCAAACAGAGCTCTATGGAGTAGTATTGGTAATCTGATAACCTACTAGGGCTCTGAACTCAACTTGTATAGACATACATGTCTTCACTCAAGGAGTTAACCTGAAAGGTTACCCATGTGGACTAGATGGTGTAGTAGTTAACACCATAGCTATATACACTATAGCCCTGGGTTCAAACCCCAGTCTGGTTATTCTTTTCACCTCAACAGACAGTCCCACCCTTCGACCTTCAACCCCCTTGTCTATGGAACCTTCTGCCCCCCTGTGTAATCCTTTGGAAACCTTGGAACCCTTTCAGTAACTGTTTAATAAGCACCTGACATGCAGATTTAACACCCTGCTATACTATACATTACTACAGGATATAGGGCCCCTGCTGCCTAACTCATACAAGCATCACAAGTTATATCTCACACTATGGCTACTATACTTTCACCAACTGACAAGCTCTTGACCTGTGTTATGGCCTATGCCACCAAATAAACCCACATTAAACCCCACAACCACCTGCACTATTTCTGGGACCTTTCCAATCGATCAAGACTGAATAACCGATTTCCGGATGTCTGATACATCATTCCGAGGTTCCGTGTTCCTGAACCTCTGAAGACTCCGAAGTCAAGGTTCTTGTCAAGTACACGTACCGAGGACCCGATAACTCGGCGGTACCGACTAAAATACTCCATTAATAACCAAGCACGAACCATTCAATGAGTCGTTCTTGGCCGGATGCACATATCGGTCACATCCCTCATTCCTACGCCCACTCCTCACTCCTCGGTCTGCCTCACCTCGG
>QLPI01016819.1:0-13437 GCA_003314275.1 Chroogomphus rutilus | reverse complement strand
GCTTTGTCCAAGCGAAAATTCATGTATATGAACGTTGAGTGCATTCTGTTCCAAACATTTAAACCACCTCCACATGATGGAATATGCTCATTTCACTGGGATAATCACCGCTATATCTGAAATTCTTACTCAAGGGAGACTCTGACCAGTTTCCCAAGGTTCATTGGAATCAATACAAATGTATCATTCTCCTAGGAGATATTAAGGCAAGAGTAATAACCCTATGTGCTTTAATTACTGGTAGTAGATGAGTAAATAATTACACTGACTGCCGCCTGACAAGCCAGAAAATCGTTCTATGCCTGCAGTGTAATTGGAAAGTCTAAACTCGTAGAACGTTGAGGTTGGCATCCAGGCGAAATTTAAGGTGTTTGAACCCCTTGAGGTGAAGATGGGCAAAATCGAGATCGGGATATCGGGATAGTTGGGGCTTGGCATGATTGGCATGATCAGCGGCGCTTAGGAACCCACTGCCTTCAACTTTCTTCATTCATCACTTGCCTGCTGGGCTCGCAATGGCGTTGGACCAGCAGTCTCATTTCCATGCTGAACCTCTCCCACCATCTCCCCCGCCTAAAACGTTTCATTATTCTTCAGCGCCAGAGCCAGAGCCATATCCAACAGACTATTTCAACTCCAGGAGCCCCAGTTTCACTTCACCTGCATCGCGCCCACCTGGCAACATAAGTCCTCTTTCTCCACCACTAAATGGGGCACCAGATGGGCTCTTAACACCACCCAGTCCCAATCCCATCGTCAACGGCATCGGCACACTCTCGCCACCATCACTTCAAACGAAACCTTCCAAGAAAACTAATCCTTTAAATGATCTCGTGGAAAGCGAACGAGAGTATATTGACGTTTTAGCGGCCATCATTCGCGTGCGTGGCATCCTGCGCTGCTTGCTTTTCCTGATCAGTCGTTTATTAGAAAGTGGCTGGGGCTTGGTCTCGCACCAACTTCCCCCCCAAGCAATTGGATACTATGTTTCGAGGAATAGAAACAATATACAAAGCGAACAGAGGGTTGCTTACCGTATGTTTCTTTTCGATTTCTCCATCTGCCTTCTGAGCAGTCTTCCCAGAGGTTGAAGGAAATTGGACCCACACCAACATCCCCGAAGGCCTTGGGAGACTTACTCATGCGTTGGGTCCGTGAAAGCTACGTTATATAGCCCAGTGATACTGCCAACTTAACCCCTACCAATCAGATTGATGATTTAGACACACCGTACACCAAGTTCTGTACTAATTATGCTACTGGTTTTGATGTTTGGGAACCAATTGTCGCAAATACCCAACTTCCCCCTATTCTAACGACACTTTCTTCAGTTAATCCTCCACCCCCGACGACGCAACCTTCACTGACTCCAAATTCAGATGTCAATGGCTCTCCAAGATGGACATTAGATGCTCTCTTTTCTTTACCTCGTGCACGCCTAAAGTACTACAAGAAGCTATACACTCGACTCCTCAAGAGTACTCAACCTGGAAGAAGCGACCACAAGTTGTTGACGGGAGCTGTTGAGAAGTTGGAGTCTCTGTTGGCAATTCTTGCCGAAAGAGAAGGGGTCGTCATCGGGAAAGAAGACAATGAAAACCGAAATCAAGTGGCTCCGTCCCCAAGTCCTTCACCCTTTATTCCAGCAGACTCTACTTTGTCTAAAAGAACGTCATCGAACACCAGCGAGACTGCGGATGATGATCAATCTAGAGCAAGTGGAAGTGTTGCTAGTTCAGTTCCCCTAAGCAGTTTGTCCTCAGAGTACGTCTCGTCTAGTTGTCTCTCATATTGAAACGACCTGTCAATGATCCTTTTCAGAGCTAGAGCCTCCCGCGATACAGTTTCGTCGCGGGTTACTTCATCAGCGACAATGTCCATGCCTATATCTAATTTGGAAAGACGGTTGTCTACGGAACGAGTATTAGATATATTCACATTGAAACCAAAGGTCCCACACTTTCTTCCTGTCTTTCTTGAGTTTGTGGTAATGATGCGGGTTTCAGACCGTCCGTTTACAAATGAATCCTCCTTCGCTCCCTTTCACTCGTCTGCTGCGTGTATCGCAGAGCGTAGAAATTCGCTTTACGCCTCGCGTGGCACCCGATGCGCCCCGCATTCATGCACAGGGCCACATATTCCTTTTGACAGATCTCTTTCTCGTTTGTGAACGCATGACGGCAGAGGAAAGACTTACTGCCAATTCGGGAATCGATGGACAAGATTACGATATGTGGCTTTTATATCCTCCGCTGGCAGGAAAACATCTGCGCGTGTTGGAGTGTCCCGATCAAGGTAACTGGATATCATTTTCGATGGATAAATGCTCATACGTTTGTCAGACAACGTGCTTCAAATACAAGTCTTGAAGAAGGAGATGCTTTTTCTTCATACCGATTCCATGGTGGTCCGGGATTCGTTGATAAAGGAATTCAAGGACTGTATAGAGGCCGCCAATCTCCGTAAGTCACGCGGGTTTTCCTCACTAGCATAATCATCACTTTGCCAACAGTGTCTCCACGAACCGGTCAGCCTCCCCCACCCCCAGTGCCTCCGATAAAGGCCCAATCTCTTTCTCCTTCGGACAAGCCCCCCTCAAGTCATGATAAAAATTATATCATATCACCATTGCCTATGTCTGATTCGAATATGAATTCGAGTCCGCTGCCATGGGACGAAACTAGGCATTCAGATGTGAACGTTGCTTCGCGCCAGGCCCCGACTTCCAGTCGATCATCACTACAGTCTCTTCCCCCCACTCCAGCCAAAAATGACGCTTTTTTCAAGCCGAGCTCAGACGCAGGTACAGGACAGGACCAAGGAAAGCGGATTCCGGTTCACAGCGCCTCTCAGCCACAGCTCCATCTTCCTGTCCCTTCTGGATCCTCCCAAAATGTTTCACAGATGATGAATATGAAACCTATATCATCATCTGCGTCAACTCCCTTTCTATCCCCACCGCCGGGTGCAAATTACCCTGTTGATTGGCAACCGGGCCCTGCAATGCGTCCAGCGACGGCACCAAGTCACCCTCAATATGGAACGCCAACATTTCAATCGAATTACCCCGGCTCTTTCCAGCCTCGCCCACCGTCAACTGAGACATTTGCACAATACGGGCGCCCACCATCTGACCCTGCGTCAGGGCCAGCGCTGCGCAAGAGTCCATCTGCTTTATCACTCGGCTCACCACAACACAGACCAAACGGTCTATTACCTCCAATGCCTAATTTTCCTACACATCCCCCAGGCAGTTTTCCTCCACGTGATGGTTCTGTAAATTTTGCACCTCCCTCCCACGTGCATCAGCCACATCCACGCCTTCCATTTCCTCCACCTGCAGCCTTCAGTCAGCGTACCCCATCCTTAGCTACCACGTCTTCATGGGGGGCATCCCGGGAACCAAGCCCTCCTAGCTCACCAATTGATGATGACCCAAAGCCTTCAGGACCCGTTACTTCATCAATTACGGCCCAGTTCAAATGCAAAATATTTTTGCAGTTGCATCACGGGCAGTGGAAATCCTTGGGGGGTGGCAAACTCAAGTTGTATCTCCAGCAGCCCACCAACGTCAAACAGCTGGTCGTTGAGGCCGACTCGAAGGATAATGCGATATTGATATCGACGATTGTCTTGACAGACGGTGTAGAGCGAGTAGGCCGAACCGGCGTTGCCATCGAGTTAAGCGACAAAGGTGCTCGCACTGGGATCGTATATATGATCCAATTGCGGAACGAAGTATCTGCTAGTGGACTATTCGATAGCTTGTTAGCAGGCTCCGATCGTGCTGCAAGTCGGCCTGGCAAAGGGTAGAATGTGCAGCAAGTATTCAACTTTATTACCACTCATTAGATTAGCTTTTGTGGTTTTGATTCGTCAGGGACTATGGATTTGATAATTTTTTTCTACTTTTCATCATGATTCAGTCCTTCATACTGTTATATTTGCATTACAATTATTCACAAGGCTACAGGTACATCTGTCACTCTAATTTCTATGCATTGCATCGGTCTCAATGTCCGCAGCCAGACTGACGTGATCACTCCCACATATTCTTTTAAGAGGTAAACCATCTCCAAGATCAGACGTACGATGTGTTTTGAGGATACCCAACACTCGACACTCTGGCCCAGGACGCCGCAGTAAAAATATGTAATCTGGGAACCAGTTAATAAGCATCGCCGAAACTGAATTTCCATTAAGACGCCACCTACCTAGTGTCGACTTCCATAAATAGGTATAACTGGTCCACATAGGCTCATAAAACCCTTTCTGCATCGGCCCCATATCGCTGAGGCGAACTCCGATGACGTTATCATGTTCGCTGATAATAGATTGCTGAGCTTCATCGTAGACGCTATGCAATGGTCCGTAGGCATTGAAGAGAAGCTGTAATTCTTCGTCTGAGAGCAATCCATCTTCAAATCTCGCTATCCGAGCGTTCGTAATGACGCGATCCGGATCACATTCAGTGGCGTTGCTGCCTTCTTCGACGTCCTTCTGTGCCGTCGGGGTTGGTGGGATAGAAGGATCAATTGATATATGGATAACACGAGATGTCTCAATGTCCTTGAGCTGTTGTGGGGTTAATTTATTCCCTACCATGAAGGAGTATGCGGGATCTGTGGGTGTAAAGTTGAAATCTGGATTATCGTTGTTCAATCGTTGTTCAATGAATGTTGTGATGGTACCATTTATGTTTTTTACTCACCGCCTGCGACAATACAAGGCCAATCATGTAAACCGTGTGCCTCTTGAAAACGGTTTGTCTCTTGCAAGAGCAACGCAGCCTGTCTGTAACTAAATGTGAATTCACCCACTCCACGCCAAGCAATGTAACGTGCCTAATGCGTTCGTAAGTAAACCTGATTTACGGTCAACAATAGCGCGTTGATGGATGGATGAACCAGGCTTACGAAGGATGCCAGAACAAATGTGTCGTGACGACAACATAGCCACAGTGAGGCTGGTCGCGCTGACGAAGTCCGACGATAAGACCAATGTTCTTCGTACGTCGAGATGATCCTCTCCGCCTGCATTGGTCGCCCTCTCGCCGAACGTCTAGCTCATCATACTCGATCATGACATGAGCCACTTTCTCAAACAACGACTCCCGATACACAATCATGCAGCCATGAAGCTTGTCCGGCCCTGCCGCATACAGTTCCGTAAAGGAAGCCTTATGAAGAGGTGGCAAAAGTTTCTCTAATCGGTCCACTTCCTGGATGTGATGGTTGAATGTTGAATGGAGAAATAAATGCTCACGAGCAAAGGATTTACCTGGAGACAAGCAATGTCCGGATTGTAGGCCAATAACTCATTTATAAGCATTCCTTCACGCTGACTAGCTCTCAGGCAGTCACTAGTAGGCTAGAGTTCAGTTTCAATTGAGATGATATAGGTGAGCTCCAGACGACCTTGATGGGAAAAGATCCCGACCTTAAAGTAAGTATGCGACCCGTCAATACATGAACTATGTTCATAAAGAAATAGGACCACGTACGGACTAGACACTGCGCCAACATCTGTGTGCTGCATTTCAGGTGAATCGCCGCACTTGGGCCATTTCAGGCTCACATTCCATGTCATCACCCTGAGTACCCTCTTGCCATTATCAGGAGATTGGCGCGTATGAATCCATTCCCTTCTCAAGATTGGACTATCTTCTCGAGCGAAACTTTGTGCTGCTCCTGTACTATGAATTCTCTGCATTGCAAGGTAACCTTGGTCTTCACTCGGACAGAATGCTTGCTTGCTAGCAAATATCGTTCTTGCGTTGATGATAGCAAACCTCCGCCTGAGGCAGAGAGACAAATAGTGAGGCAGCTTGGTAGAAATTTTTGAAATCCCGACATTGGTTTCGACCACTGCACCGTGTCAAAATAATCATCTCGTTATGGTTATGCAATCAGGAGGTGAAAGACTCTCATTCACCCGTGACAAAGTAGAAGAATTGCTACGTCCTGAATTGGAGGTCAGATCGAAACTAGCACTCATTGCCGCAAACATCGTTGCCTGAAGTTTCTGCTCAAGGAAGGAACAATAACATGGAATGATTTCGAATGTACCAAACGATTTGCCTCTGTTAATCGTACCTACTGGCCGGTATGTTGATCTCATAAATTCAAGGCCAATGAACTCATCTACCAAGGCTGTGACTGGCACTCTATCGGCTGCGTCCATCATATATTATGGACACTGGTATCGAAGACGACCATGGTCGAAATCCTCTTTTTTGCTGATCGTACCGGTCGCCTATGCACTTGGCACTTTTCCGGGAGCTTTAGCACAGGTGTCTAACGGCCTAGCCAGGAAGAGTCCCAGACTAATGACTCTGTGGGCAGATACTTGCTGTCAGGAGGTTTCGGCGAGATCTCGAAGATCCCAATGGCTTACTAGAAGCACTCGGTAGAAGGATCCGGCTCGTCCCTCATACTGCGCATGAATCAAATGCCACTCAGGAGTCAGATCCCCCGAGCTCAAAAGAACTAGATAACACTTCCCAGAGCGATGGTCGGGGTACCTGTCTTTTACATTATCATCGTATTGTGTATCAACTAGCCTCCATCTATTGCAGATGTCACGACAGGTCGATGGGCAGAAATTCGTACAGCATCGAAATCTGCGTCTACATCCACATGGGACCATATTCGTCAGGCGCACGAGCGGCGCAAAGAGAGTCCGCCGCAGGCTGATGTGGACGATAAACAAGCTGAGAAGGCTAAATTCGATGCTCTTCTAGATGCGGAGCGGAAGATGTCTTCTTGAGCACTGTCTGATCAATAGGTGGATGTTACTTCCAGTTCTTGATATGAAATCAGTAAAAATATTTGCTGCACAGGTCATAACACTAACAGGCATAGAAAGATATTCCGGCTAGGAAATACATATCTTGTCAAGTGATTATTTAGGCAAAATGGTGTCTACTCTAACAAATTTGTGAGAGATTGGATTTTTACACTTAGAATACACCATCCACCATAATCTCCATCCGAAGATCGAGTCCACTTCGTCAATTGCACATCACAAACATAATATCGGTATGATCTTGGTGACAAAGCAAAGTCTGAAAGTCAAGTTTTCCTCCTGTACTTGTGTAGTGTATTGGTACTCAGAAGGCCACATCACTATCGACTTTCTCTATCGCTATCGCTTTCAAGATCCTCTGACGAAGTCCCATCAGAGTCATCCAACCATTCATCACCTGATATCTCTCTTCGTTCCACCTCGAATCCTACGGATTCCAGGCCGACGGTAATGTCATTCACTTTTGAAGGACCAGTCACCACAGCTGCTACTGAGCGCTCTGGGTCAAAAAGAGGCAGCAAGTACGTGCGTAGTGCGTCGGTGACGTTTTGGGCGGTCACAGCTTGATACTTCTTCAGAAGGTTTGTGTTATGGTTTTGAGGAACACCGCGAAGGGCTTGGTCCCTGAATGATACCAGAGCCTGAAAATGTGTGAAATGACGGATTATTATTTACATGTCTCGTGACCTACCGCTTTCCCAGGAGTAGATACGCTCTTGGTCACGGCAAAAACGATCGAGCTTTTGCATGAATCAAGTGTAGTCTCATCAAAGGTAATCTTCATCGAGTAGTGGGTCCGTGATTGATCAAAAATCAAAAAAAAACGTAGGACTCACAGACCCATCAGACAAACCCTGCATAACTTTGCGAGCTTCCTGGAAGGCTTGGAAATGGTCCGAGCTCTATCTCCAGCATGAGTAGAAAATTTCTGCAGACGCAGCTAAGAACAGACCCTATATGTTGTGAAATGTAACAATCCCGCTTCAAGGTCTAATGATACACCTGCTCCATACGCGAGGCCAGCGCCCCGAATGAAACGCCATATGTAGCCTTCAGTAGCGTTGATAACTTCTAAAGCTACTCTAAGTGCGGGGTACTCTGGATGATCGAATCCACGAAAGACGCTGGTCGAATGGATGGCATACGAGCTTTCAATAAAGGGAAGCATCATCACTACAGCCTAGCACAGTCGGCTCTTAGCAATAGATAAAATGTTTGGCAAGTAGTTTGTACCTTTGTTTTAGGGTTACGTCCGAGAGAATTGAGTGTATGATATGAGAGAGGAACAGGTTGGAGTTCATTGGCCTAGGGGGGAATGTGGTTGAGATAAAGAATGTAGCGGGAGCGTCGTGATCTCACGCTTAAGGAATTAAAGCCTTTCGACCAGGAGGTTTTGGGGTGAGGAAGTGCAAGAACGTTACCAGTAACCGCAAACCGCAAGCCGGAAGGCATAGTAACTTTCAGGAGTGATAAGCGATTCTGGCGTCAATAGAAGTCGTGACTGCTCACGGTGTTGGCGTAACTTCAACATATCTGCGACGACTTGTTCCGGAGCTGTCTTCAGCTTCTCCATGAGATGCGGGATGAATTCAACTTGATTCAAAAGGGATCCAGCTTGCGTAGTCGACGATGGCCCATATAGGATTGCTCCCGACAAGGAGCCAACGACTGTATTCCCGTCGCGCTTTGCTTCCGGAAGAGACTGTTGAATTTTGGCAACAGTCACCTCAAGTCTAACATTGAAATACCGTCAGCAATGATACCCACAGATTTATTTTTTTCAACACAAATACCGATTGATATCAAATTCGCTTCTAAGCATCAAGTCACTCAGCCACGATACAGCCGTGTCATACTGTGTTACCTCGACTTTGAGACTTATCCTGACCAACTCGCCAAAGTAACCATTTAACCCAAGGTTAGCTTCGTACATCACTGTTTGATTTTCGAGGCTGTTTATGACCTCCTCGTGTGTCAGCCTGCATCCAGTTGACTGTTGTGTTATCGGGAGAGAGAAAAACGAGCCCAAGTATGTCGGTATGTACCTAGAAGGAAATTACACGATATCAATAAAAACTCTTATTATGCCACTTACGGTCTAAGAGTATCAGGGAGTTCTGCCAATGACATAAACGCGTGAATTGTCACAAAGTCAGACTAAAGTCTAACATCATCAAAACTAGACATTATATGAGCCCATTGTAAGTCGCACCTTCACGTGGTCATACTGAACAAAGAAAGGAAGATCTGAAGGATCTCCAGTTATATGTTTAGCAAGTTCCCCATTCCCTCCAACGATAGTCGGCTTTTGAGCGTAGTGGCCCCTATTCTGAACAGACTGGACGGGGATCCAGGATATGTTTCCGGCATCAGGGAGTGGAAAAGAGGTTAAAAATTGGGAGGGAATGGGTCTGTCGTTGAAAGCTTGTGCTGTTTGCAGTTCTGTTGCCGCTTTGGCAAGACCTGCCTGACCAAGTCTGGTTATCTGTTCATCGACACGGACTTTCTCATCTGTCTCCAGACGACTAGCAAGCGTAGCGGAAGGTTTTCCGTAGACGACAGCATATGGTGAGGAGATAAGATACCTTTCGGGATTGAATAAGTCCCCAGAGGCGCATCGTCTGGAATTAGCTTACTTTCGTAACAAATCCACCCATTGCACCTCCGACCACGTTGTCAACTGGGAAAAAAGAACAACGTCGTTCATAGCAGTCGGAAGATTTTGTCCATTTTCTTGTCCATACAAGAAATCAGCTAATATAACTCCGGAGAAGAGATCGCCTGGAGAAGATTCGAGTGCGCTATAGAACTGCATGTACTGTCAAAGAAGGAAAGATAATATTCAATTAAGCCACCTACCTTGCGTTTTTCTCGCTCGATAACCATCTGCATTCGCTGCATGTCAAGACCGTCGTCAGCAATGCGACGAAAGGCATCCCTGAACTGAGCGTCCAGTGAATCAAGATGTTCAGTAGGTACAGACGCTGCATATAATTCCAAATCACAAAAAGTGACGCGAGTATTTTCAGTCAGAGAAATGTCCGTGCTATCATATGGCATCATAAAGACGGGAATCCATCAAGGTCGAGGAGACTCACCAAAGAGGCGAAGCCGTTTCGATGAACTCCTTGTTCAAAGGAGCGACAGGGGAAGAGGTGAGATATGTTGCTAAAACTTCGAGGGCCTTCATGGTGATGGAAAGTTATATAAGGAACGGGAAACTGTGCCACAATTGCGCATTATATCACCTTTGCAGTCAAGAAATCATTAGGGGCTGATCCAGCGAATGTCATCAATAGCTCTCCAGTGCTCTCGTCTTTTTCAGGGAACTCGATTGTCTCCTTCCGTGTTTCTGGTAAAGGTACTCTTTGCGCAGTCACTGTCTCAACAAACGGCCGTTTCCAGTTAACAGGACGTGAGTGATGATGGCTATCTATAGAATGTTCCACTTGGTCTTGAAGGACATTGAGAAGAGAGGAAGTGGATACATTGCCCGCAATAATTAGACAAAGGTTGTGAGGAACATAGTATGTTCGGTGGTAATCCCGAACTACGCGGGATGTCATTGGAATGACAGTAGAATATGAAAATGTCCTCACTCTGTTCGACAGTCAAAGATCGGAGCGCTTCCATGAGACCACCTGTCTCGCTGCGATACGCGCTTCCGGGATTGTTGAGTAAACGCGACATTCTATGCATGACGACAAACAATAAAGTATAAACATGGCCAGTCGGTCAGACATGCGTACCTTAGACCAATCAAGTCTCCAGAAGTATTTTCTCTGCCTTGCATTTCGACGTAAACTACTCCCGAGTCTCCGCCTTTAGGGTTGATATGGTGTACCTACAGGCAATGTTGGGCATTATCTTTTTCACAGCAAGCTAGGCTAACGGACTTCTGTGACGAAAGCATGATTTGTCAAGGTGGGATATAGAACATGGTCAATATAAATTGGTAACAGCTGTAAGAATCCTTCCTGGCCAGCTGTTGCAATGGTGTAGCAAGTATGATCGACGTCCGTCCAGGCATTACTATAGAACAAGGTAAAAACAGGATGTTGGCAAACGAAATGATGACAACATAGTGCCAGACTGACGTTCCCTCTGAGAAAGCCCGATTTGCAAGATTATCTAAAACACCCTTGTAAGGATACTTTTCAGAGCCCATGAAGACCAAGCTACAGGCAGTGACAACCCAATAATCAGAAAAAGTTTATGTCCGCGGGTGGAAAACTCACTGTTCGAGGGTATGAGGACATCCACTGTCGTTAAAAACTTTTCGGTAATGAGGAAGGATGAGCTCATGATAATCACTTCATATCATGCACGCATCACATACTTTCCGTCGGAACCACTAAATACCCCTCGACGATAGGAGCTGTACCAGACTTGGTGGGTATTCTTCCACAGTTAATGCAATGTCATAACACATGCCTTCATATTGAAGATGTACGACATTTAACCCAGAGATCCTACTACGCCACCTAGATATGGAGATATCACTAAAACCCAAATTGTGTCGTTGGATCAAATCAAAATTTCCAAATGACGATTCTGGGGTCAGTGTAATGGAATCTCGCGACATGTTCCGTCCAAAGCCTCGTCCGACGCGACCCTGCGTATAAAGTTTTGATAGCAAGATGGGGATAGCGGACAAGAAGAAGGGTTTATATGACTTGGAGATGCTATATGCAAACCTCTGCATCCAGCAAAGGGACTTTCAAGCAATGGACTTTAGGTGTGCAAAGTCACGTGATCTAGGTAGCTTTTTCGGACAAAATCTCTTTCCGTTGTTCGTGGCAAGCCACATTCCCATGGCATATTCTGATCCGAAGTATCGCGAATAGCTTCGCTCCGCTATCCGTTGTTGGTATCCAGATGTCAATCGGTTCCATTTTTGAAACGATCCATTATTGGTCCTAACTACTAGCCAGGTAACGGCAGTACCGTGGATTTACCTCCCACGAATGAATAATATTGGGTATAATGGTCTCCCAATAATCTTACGGCCGTTGTTGTTAGTTTCTCAACAGTTGCCACTCAACAAATGCACACACTCTGCAGAATAGGTCCAAACCTGCTCTTAGATGACGCAACACAACGTTGGATCATGAATCACAATTTCATGTTCTCCAAACTTGTTGAAGTTGTTGCTTGTCCGGCAGCCGGCAACCTGGCGCTTGAAGACCATTGACCGGATGGTTGTTTCGATATTTTCCCAGACATTTTCCGAGTCGAAACATTGCCAATTGTAAGCATGTGGACCGTGCATGGATGCTGTTGCGAACCTGACGGGCTTTTTTTTTTTTTTTGCGTAAACGAAGAGCCGGCAATGGGCCTATTAACGTGCTTGGGTCTGAGATCACTTGTTGTAAGTGTGGGCTGTTGTAAGTGTGTCTTACCCTGACTTGATCCGGACCGGACATCAGCAACCATGGCACGATAATTGGCTGCCCTGCAGGATTTTGCCCGCCTCGTTGCTTACAAAGTGCCGAGAAAGACACGTGGAGAATGAGAGTCTATACAACTTGACGTATGCATGTCAGTTTTAAGAAGAAGGCTGAATCAGCGAGAACCGTTTTTATGTGAAGGCCATGTTTCTCCCACACTGTCTTCTACGTAATGGATGCCAACCAGAGCGGAAAGACAAGTACTGACGAAACTCTAGAGGGAGGTCCCTTCCCCGATCCAGTCAAGGCAGTGTCTGGACGGACGAAGGACTTTGGCTTCCTACCAATTCTCGCACACCTCCGATTCCATGAAGACCGTCCCCAGAAATTCGGAATTATACTCCAGCTCACGTTTGCGGCTGCTTCGACATTCAGTGAGTGACTCTTGAATGTTACTCTGACCGTTTCCATGATGTTTCATTAGCGGTTCAAAATTTGTATTATTGCCAGCCATTGTTAAGTTCGTCGATAACTTACCTCACCGATTCGTCACTAATTTCTAGCCTTCAGTTACCCTGTCCGAGGCCTTTGGCGTGAGTTACAGCGAGGTCTCAAGGCTAGTCCCTACATCATCTTTCTGTTGCTAGGTCTCTGACTCTTCTCTCTCTTTCCAGAATTCCTACGTTAACACAAGCAGGGTAACAGATTCCATTTGAACAACTTTATTGACTTATCCTCGAGCTTTTGGTTTCAGATATGCAGTTGGATTGGTTTTTATAACTCCCATAGGGGACCTCGTCCGCCGCCGTCCCTTGCTGCTGGTTCTCCTGCTATGTTCCAGCTCTTTATCGCTGGGACTGGCGTTCACACACTCTGTAACGGTGTTTGAAATACTTTCGTTTTTCATTGGCATCTTCACAGTGACACCACAAGTTCTATTGCCACTAGCCGCCGATCTTGCCCCGCCACATCGTCGAGCTGCAGCCATCTCGGTTGTATATTCGGGTCTTTTGTTTGGGATTCTTCTGGGGCGTATGCTTGCCGGTGTTATTGCCGATTTTTCCAGCTGGAGGAACGTGTATTTCATGGCCGTCGGACTGCAGTATTTCATCTTGGGTGTACTCTACTTTGTAATCCCAGATTATCCTGCAAAAAGCCCTGAGATCGGCTACTTTGGAATATTGAAATCGATGGCCTGGTTTGCGGTGTCCGAGCCCATCTTGATCCAGGGTTCTCTGGT
>QLPI01016803.1:0-10617 GCA_003314275.1 Chroogomphus rutilus | reverse complement strand
TAGAATAAATCTCAACATACCACTACCATAATCGTCCAGAAAATATTGCCAGAATTGGTCCAAGATGATTCAAAATGTGAGGAAAGAGCCAGAAAAAAAATCATGGTTTCTGGAGGGGGAGAGAGAGAGAGAGAGAGATTCAATTATAGTGCTCGAAGCGCAAGCGCTTATGGTGCACTCTAACTAAGGTAGGGGACAAACGGTTTCCGCTAAGGTCACGTGACTCAAGTGTCACGCTCGCCATTTTGCACAAGGATCTGGCAGCATAGACAAAAAAATTATTCTGAGACCACAGATCAATGGCATGGAACTATATGTACATATTGTTAGTTTTAATTTTTGAAAAAAATCACTATTGCAAGTGTAGTATATCCAAACTTTCAAACATCTTCTCAAAATTCATAAACACATTTTTTAAGCAGTCTGACACTGCCAAAAAAATTTCGGTCACAAAATTTTTGCGCTGATGTAATCACCTATATAAGGAAATATTCCATATATAGAAATACATTCCCACAGGTAAGGTAGAGGTAGGATATTATTATTGCAGCCGGCCATTTCCGCTAAGGTCACGTGACTCAACTGTTATATCCACCATTTTGCACGAGGATCTGGCATCATGCCAGATACTATTTTAGCTAAGTCAGACAAGGCTGATGTTATATATAATGTATTTCAATTATTATTTCCAAAAAAAATTGCCATCCTCTGTAGCAGAATACAATTTTTTTTTTCAATGACAAAAATTTTTTGCGCTTGTGACCGTGACGGTCACGTCACGTGACCTTAGCGGAAACCGTTTGTCCCCTACCTTACAAAACAATGGTACTGTGTGAGAGATAGTTATCTACTAGGAACTGTGGCAGATAGAATACGTGATATCAGGAGATATGACAACTGGGTTTTGTGAGTGTAGGGGAAAATGAGACCCCATTCATTTCTGTGGTGTGCACGCAAGTTGCCAGAACATCACAGATGGCTCATGTCCAGTCCAAAATGGGTGGGCCAGGATTGGCAGTGCAAAGGGTATTTTGGTCAAAGTGTTTTGCAGAAACATCATGCTTCAGGGATTAGGGTGTCAAGCAGTGGTCAGGTGCAGCTAGTTTAGAGTGTGTGGTTGGCTGGATTAGGCCTCAAAAAGGGGACCTTCCTCAGCAAGTTTGCGTGCATGGCAGTCCAGGGCTGCTTTGCGCATTGGACATTCCTGGCTTGTTGCTGCATGAGCTCCTGTGCAGATGGCACATCTCAGTGTGATGTGTTGACACGGTATGGGTTTGTCATATTCTTCTTCATTGAGGCAAAGGCAATCTTGTGTTATATGTTTGCCTGAGCATTGTCCACAAGATGTTGTCCTCTTGCAGAGCCGTGCAAAGTGACCAAATCAATGACAATTATAGCAGTGTGGTGGGCGACGTAGGAACTTGGTTGGTGGGTGGAGGTGACCCTGGAATGCAATGTGGTGGCTGATGCAGCCATTGGCAACTTGAGCATCTGTAAAGAAGAGAACTATAGACATATGTGTTTTAGTTTGCTTATTTTTCTGTGGGCGAGAGAGGAGTTCAATCTGTTGGAGTGTCGAGGGGTGAGTGATGATGTGGTCATTCTGGTTAATGAGAGAGATAACATCGCAGCTGTCTTGTGAGGTGTCAAATGTAGTGGGGATACCATGAACAATGACTGGGAAAGTCTTTTAGGCAACAGAGAGGTGATCAGAGAGTTTAGGGAGCCAATGGTGTGCTGTGGAGGCAAGATATATTTGTTCAGCTTCACTGCAATTAGTGAGCCAAATATCCCCACTCTGGTGTCGACCTGCAGCATGGATTCACGGTGGGATGTTCTCTATGTCCTCATTTTCATCTGCATCTGGTGTGTATGATCTTGTTTCAAACCAGCAATCGGAATCTTCAATGGCTCTGGCAATTTCCTCTCCTAGCTCCTCATCAGACAGGCCTGAGAGCACTGGATTGTTGCAATCAGATTGCGCAAGTGTGAGGTCAAATTGCATATTGCAGAATGGTGTTTTAGGGTCAGGAGTTGACTGTGGGGCTGGCAGAGTGGGTGAGGTAAGGACGGCTGCATAAGTGGGTTTCCCAGTGGGTTGCATGGTGTTTGGAAGGCCTAAGTGGGTGGAGATAGCATCCAGATGCTTATATACTTTGGTTAATTGTAGGTCATGTGAATCTATGAGTGTCGATTGGGCTCTGGAAATGAGGTCGTGGCTTTGGTGCAGGGCATCAAGAGAGATTGTCACTGTTTTAGCAGTCTTGGTCTTAGGGAGAGTGATTACATATATCAGAGTGCTAAGTTGTTTGAGTATGGTAGCTAATGATGCTGCAGTAGGCTGTCCTGGGAGTTCAACGGGCAGTGGCTGCAGTGATTGGACCGTGGGAGCCATTGGAATCATCCTGAGCACACTCAGACTGGATGGGTACCAGTTCAAGATGTCAGTGAATGGATGGAGCATGTGGTTCAAATGCGTTGAGTGTTAGAATATAATGTAAGTCCTTAAGCGTCCTGGCAATGGTGGTGGTCAGAGTTCTGGTATGATATCCTCTGGAGGGCAAACATATTATTTCTTTGGTGGATTAGCATTACTGAAATCAATTCCAGGATCGGAACTCCTCACTGCCAACCAGTTCCCCAAAACACCATGCTAAACTTGATTACTAAAAAAAATAAAAATAAAAACATGTCCACCTAGCTAATGTAACATGGGGCACTACACATGCTGTGGTGAGTCAGCCTTAAGCAGGGTGAAAGTCAGATGGTACCACAGTCTGTGATGTTGAGTCTATGGTATACCAGATTATGATGTGCCCACATATGTATTATGCAACATTTTTCCGCTTTTGTTCCACTGCTTTTTCTTCACTCCACATCTGTACAGTATATAGAATATGGTAGTTAGTTCAATGTCCCCTTCAGTCATATTCCCACTTGCTTGACCAAGACTCTGGATGGCTTTTTACTGGGTGTGAGTTTCCTGTCCATACTTCAAAGAAGACTACATATGTATGTTTACAACCAATGACTAAAATCACACCAGCCACTAATAATGTTGGCATGCTGACTGCTAATGGGTGGATCCTGTGGTCCAGGAAATGCAACTTCTCAAAGGCTATGACCTCTGGACATACATCAAGGGACCTGAGAACCAAATTCTGACTGACATGACAAAGGTCAATAATTAGATCCACATCAATGGCTGCATTATGAGGGCAGAAGATAATAGAACACATGTACAGTGACTCACAAAACTGAGTCAATGTTTGGTGCTTGTGGACTATTCATTGAATAGCTTTGAATATAACACATATATGAAAAAGGTGTTGGTGTATCAAAGAAAGAATCTGATCAGGGCTATGCAACCATTAAAAATTATGTAATTCCAATCAGGGGTGATGAAGATATGGGCAATTCAAATCAAGGGCCCATTGACTCAGTTTTGTGAGAGGATATTAGAGAAATAGTAAGTTGCAATTCTAGTACTTGGTATTGCCCCCCTTAGCCTTAATTACTGCCTCAAGTCTTCTAGGCATACTCTCTATCAAATTCTGACACACCTCTGGTGGTATGTTATTCCATACCTCCTCTATTCTCTCCCAAATTTGCCAAACTCCCTTGGGTGGTGTTGGATACTCTTTAAGCCTGTTTTTTGCATGATCCCAGAGGTGCTCAATAGGATTCAGGTCTGAAGACTGTGCAGGCCAGTCAAGGAGAGTGATATTGTTGTTTTCTATCCAGTTCTTAGCCTTCTTTGACTTGTGCTTAGGGTCATTGTCCTGTTGAAAAATTACCTGTTCCTCAGGAATTCCACTTTCCTCCAGGCTGGGCAGCAGGTGGTCCTCCAAAATAGACACAAACTGATCAGCATCCATCTTCACCTCAATCTCTGCAAGCTGGCCAACACTATTCCATCCCATACACCCCCATACCATAATGTTTTCCCCTCCAAACTTGACTGTCCCCTACACCTCTCTCTCAATCAACCCCTCCCCCTTCTGTTTCCAGACCCACTGCCTCCCATCTGACCCAAACCTGTTGATTTTGGTCTCATCTGACCAAATGACCCTCTTCCAGTCCTCTACAGTCCACTCTCTGTACTTCAAAGCAAAGGCCAACCTCAGCTGTCTATGCCTTGCACTGAGGAAGGGCTTTTTCTTCTTCACCACAGCCTTGAATGAATGTTTCCTGAGATCTCTTCTGACTGTTTCTGAGGAGACTGAGTGGGGGATAATTGTATTGATGTGTTTGGTGACCTGAGTAGCATTGGCAGCTCTGCCAGTAGCAATTTGTGATAAAATAGCATGTTGATCTCTAGAGGAAAGCTTGGGGAGATGACCTATAGAGGAGCAGATTAATTGACTTTGATTTCGACTAAGCTTTTCTTCTGTCTCACTATTCCGAAATTAGGGACCAGTACGATCTGGTGGGCGTAACACACAAGTTGAAGCTGTACCCTATTCTGAACCTCCCCATTGTTCATCTTTGGGAGATATTACGTTTAATTATGATTACATTATTCCTTCACATCATAACAGTATTATCTGACTGCTACACCTGATCGCACCTCTTTTTGCATATCATCTTTGCATATTACAACCATCATGAATACTCGATCAACTGTCTATAATCTACCCTTCATCGTAGAAGTCCCAAGTCAGTTGCAGGAGATTTCCACACTTCAATGGCTGTCAGAACAACCTTCGATTACGAAGCTGGCCCGTTGGGCGGGAACGCTCCTCCTGAAGATGAGGATGATGACAAAGAGGCAAATCTAAACCCCACTCAAGTTTCAAATCCGAACCCCACTCATATTTCCAATCCAACTCTTAATTCCACTTCTAGTACCAATAAAATTGTCAAAGCACTCATCGACCGATTAGCCCAACCACTCCCTAGATCCAATCCCAACCCTGGTCATCATGCCAAGGTTTGCGATTGTTAGGAACTGTACACCAGCATACCCAACTATTTATTTCAGCCCGCTCAGCCCAACTCTGCCCTCACTTGCCTATTCAACTATTATGCCCTCAGCCTATGGACTATATGCACCTTGTGTATCCATCTTGGTGTCACATGCTCTTGTCAATTCACTCCACTCATTTACGTCAAACTCCATATGCTCGCAATTCCATTCTGTCTTCATTTACGTTCCGCTCCACTTTCATTTATTCGCAATTCCGTTCTGCCTCTTATATCCAATCTGCTATTACATTCCTTAGGGTAACTCCACTGGGAATCGGGGTGACATGTCACCCCCCAATGTCACAGAGGAGATCAAGATTGGGACATAGTATTTCTGTTCTTGCTTTTCACGATCCTCGGCTTTCTTATCTATTATAGGAATCTAGTCAACTCCTAGTAGATTTGAAAGTAGTATAAAGATCTTGTACATTCAGTAGTTCAGTCTTCAGTCAGATAATCGACTTTGATTTTGACTAAGCTTTTCTCTGTCTCACTATTCCAAAATTAGGGACCAGTGCGATCTGGTGGGTGTAACATACAAGTTGAAGCCATGCCCTACTCTGAACCTCGCCATTGTTTATCTTTGAGAGATATTACGTTTAATTAGGGTTATATTATTCCTTCACATCATAACAGCGAGCCTGGGGTTTACGATGGTACCGACCAAGCTAAGCTTCACACATTTGCACATTCTTCTTACAATGCATGCTGAACTTTCGAGACCATCCATCTGCATTTTTGTCGGATGCGTTGAAGGTCTAGTATGCCATTTTATACCTCACAGGCCCCACACTTCAGTACTTTGAACCTACTATTCTAGGCGAAATCCAACCTGAACCTAGCTGGCTTAAGGTCTGGAAGGACTTTTGACAAGAACTTGAGACAAACTTTGGCCCATTCAACAATGCTGTGCAAGCAGAAATTGAGCTCGATAGTCATAAAGGACACCCATCGAGCTGTATGATACTTCATTGATTTTGCCCAAGCCTCCACTCACACTCAGTGGAACGATGCCACTCTCACACATGCGGCATACAAAGGGTTGGCCAGACGTATCAAGGACAGCCTCTTTCATTTCCCTCGATTCAAATCTCTCGCCAAACTCAGATAGTATTCACTCAAGATCGACAGCAGATACTGGGAACACAAGGAGTATGACAACTTTGGAATGCCTGCAAGGCTGAACAGGTCCTCGTCCAGTCTTCCTCCAATTCCAATAACTCGAACAACAAGAAGAGTAAGAAGGAGGAGAAGAAGAATGGCAACGATAAGTCTTCCAACAATAACAACCACACTAACAACATTTTGTCCAAGCTTGGAAAAGATGGGAAGCTGTTGCCTGAAGAATGTCAAAGGCAAATCGATGTGGGACTCTGTCTCTTGTATGCTTCAAAAGGTCACATGCTCAAAGACTGCCCCAAATCCAATTCCCAATCATCATCAACTTCTTCTTCTAACAACAAGAACAACAACAAAAAATTGATGAAAGCATGCACAACCAAGGTAAGCACGTCCGACACCAATGCTGAAGACAACATGGCAACGGAGTCAAAAAAATAAGCTGCAACCTCAGAAATGCATGAGCTGAGGATTGCGTAAGCCTCTCTCACATGCTCTTCTTGAACACCCTTTCTCTTATTTCTCATGTATCTTCTACTTCTGAGACTTCAAAAACTTCTTTAATAGTTAATTTGACTTGCTCTCTTATTTCTGAGTTTCCTCTTGTTATGCTCTTAGATTGTGGTTCTTCAGACTGCTTTATTGAATCACGAGTTGTGCAAAAATACTCTTTGCCTACTAATTCAGTTCCTGCTATTCCATTGAAATTATTTGACGGTTCTATTAACTCTGTCATTACTCAGACCACTACAATCCCCATCCAATTTTTTCGAAGGCCCTGGCCCATCCAAATCACGAACTCCAGGTGTATCTTCCCTTGCCCTTTTCTTCCTCAGACTTCCTTCAACCTTACTGTTCCTCACCTTTCCCTTCCCTTTACCTTTCCTCTTACTTGTACCCCTACCTCACACATTGATCATACATCCGACTCCCCTCTCACTGTACCACACACATGCTCCCATATCCAACTCTCCGTCCTATTTCCAAAGACATGTATTGTGCCGTTGCATGCATCGTTTGCAAGGGAGGTCAGACTTGTGGCCCTCGACCCAAGGCGTATTGTCATCCTCTTCTACCAGCCTTGCGTCACAGTAGAAGATGACCTGCAAGTCAAACTTGTCATTCCACATCTCTAGACGAGTGTACTAAAAAGAAAATCAGTACTATGTTAAATCTGAGTGAGGGATCACTCACCTTTACACTTTTCAAGTGCAATCCTTTGACCCATGGCGCTCGCATATTGATGGCATCTCTCACGTCCTCTTTGAGCTATGTATGGTTACGTTCAATCATCAACAGCATGGGGGTAGGCATATCATGGGAGGAGGACGATTGGTGCTATTGAGATTGATGAGATTATGAGCAAATTACAGTAGGTTTGAAGAATTTGTAGGCAGTCTATTTTATTTATCTCCTCAGTATAGTCAATAACTAAGTGTATATTCGAATAATATACCTATTTTATTTATCTTACAAAAGAAATGAAAGAGAAATCAGCCCTGAGGCTTTGTACATAATATTATACAACTCACCTCCTCAGTATAGTCAATAACTGAGGAGGGAGGCTTGCGCGGGTCGTATTTCACCCGCATATACCCTGCAACCGGCCCTTGACCCTATCGAAGGTTTGAGCCAGGCTGCCGGTTCCAAATCCAGGGAGCTGGCCACACGCGTCGCATCGTGCGTGGGTAAGCGCCCGTAAGTAGCGTACATAGTAAAGAGTGAATAACTCCCTCAATATTGAGGGTAGAAATACAAATAAATGTGAGGAAAATTCAGAATTTAAAAGCGCACAGAGTGATACCAAAATCGATATATAAATACAATATATTGAGATTGGTCTCTCAGGGGTGAGATGCAAGTACCCAACAGAGATAGGAGACAATGGGTAAAGTATACATGCCCATGAGCTTGCGGACGTATGAGGGGTTAATGAAGGATTCTTCTTCCATTGGCAATGTTGATGATATTCACCCTCCAAACTCCCTCATGGTCACTCTTATACACTCTCACATTTCCAAACTCCAACGGGGCCACCATTCTAGAACTTCATTTCCATGGCCTTGCGGGACTCAGCCGTAAGGGGGGGATACTGTTAGGAACCATATGCCGGCATGCCCGACTATTCATTTCAGCCTGCTCAGCCCAACTACACCCTCACTTGCCTATTCAACTATTACACCCTCAGCCCACAGACTATATGCACCTCATGTATCCGTCTTGGCATCACATGCTCCCGTCAATTAACTCTACTCATTTACGTCACTCTCCATATGCTCGCCATTCCATTTACACTTCATTTACATTTAATATCCTTTCATTTACATTCCACTCCACTTTCATTTATTCACAATTCCGTTCTATCTCTTATATCCAATCTCCTATTACATTCCTTGTAGGGTAACTCCATTGGGAATTGGGGTGATATGTCACCCCTCAATGTCACAGAGGAGATCAAGATTGGGACATAGTATTTCCATTCTTGCTTTTCACGATCCTCGGCTTTCTTATCTATTATAGGAATCTAGTCAACTCCTCATAGATTTGAAAGTAGTATAAAGATCTTGTACATCCAGTAGTTCATTCCTCAGTTAGATAATCAACTTTGATTTCAACTAAGCCTTTCTTTCTGTCTCACTATTCCGAAATTAGGGACCAGTGCGATCTGGTGGGCGCAACATACAAGTTGAAGCCGTGCCCTACTCTGAACCTCGCCATGGTTTACCTTTGGGAGATATTATGTTTAATTACGATTATATTATTCCTTCACATTGTAACATTGCCCTTCAATTGGTTCGATTGCCATTGTTGTTATTGTTGCCTTGCTGGCATTTGTCTGGGGTGGACTTGTTGCTAGACTTATCTGATTTTGAATCTTTCTTTGGCTCACTACTACCCTCCTGAGCCTGTTCTACCTTCATTTTCCAATACCTCATGTCAATCCTTTGAATGGGATTTCATAGGTTGTTGAGATTGTGGGGTTTGTTAAAGTAGATGAGGCTGTCTTTGATATGTTTTGGTAGAGCCATATATGCCTTTTGAAGCAGGGCATTGTCATTGTAGTCGATGAGAGCTGAGAGCCTGTAAAATTCTACAAAAAACCATGTAGCCTTATAATTGTCCTACATGGTTAACTTCTCGAGAGCAAGTTTGGTATCAGCTTGTATATCCTATAAACCAAAATTGATTTGTAGCTCATCAATAAATAATTCCAAGTCACTCGCCCAATGAGGTTCTGTGTTGGGGTTGCCAGTCAAATAAGGCTTGAAGCATTCCAAAGCCATTCCCTTCAGGTAAGAGACCATGTAGTTGACTTTTTGCCTGTTGTTAGGAAATGAGTTAAGCCACATTCAAAAAATTCATTCTGGATAAAAAATAAAGCCTTTTAGCTTTTTTAGGTCAGACCCATCCAAGGGATCTGGTTTGCAAATCCTGGCAGCTTGACCATCCTGATGATGTTACCAAGCTGTTCTGCCAATTTTGAGGATTGTATTTAAAACATCATTGTTGGCCAGACCCAGAGGGGGCCTGGCCTGTGGAGCTTGCCTGGGTTGAGGAGGCATAGCCCCAGGGGTGTGAGGAGGAGTAGAAATGGGTAGTACTGAAGGTGCTGTCTGCACCTGTTGGTTGATTTCAGGTTGTCCCTCAGCATTGGTACCCTCATGAGAGTATACCAAACCAAGTTCTTCCTCTGCTAGGTGAAGTTCCAGATTGCTGTTGCCATTGTCTTCATACTTGATATTATCATCAACCACCTCCTTGATGTGTGAATGCTGCTGAAAGGGAGAGGCAAGATGTCACAGTTCAATTGCTGGTGGCAGGGTATAACTGATGCAGATGGGCAGAGTGCCAGAGGTACCATGTGCCCTTCATTACAAAACTGTAGGGGTGAGAGCTGTTCTCAGTATGGTTCAAGGATCTAGTTCATAGAGGCATATAATAAGAATTGTACTATAGAAGATAGTTTGGTTCTGATAATACTGTTAAGCACTGAGGTGCCAAGAATGTATGGGCTGAACACTAGTGTAATAGTACCAAGGACATGATGCCGGTGGGGTATCGGCCTAGTCTAACAGACTGAATGGATGTGGCTGGCTTCAATGTACTCGTGCATTGTGCCCTTTCTTCTACAAGGCTACTGGATTTCAGAAAAAAGATAACTTGGGAGGGTGCCAAGAACATCAGCCTAAGTAAGGACTTAGACAAAGAGTATAGGGGAATTGCTATAGTTGATTTATCAGAACAAAGAAATACATACATCAAGTGCGCTACTTATATAGTCAAAGAAATGGGGATGAATAACCTTGACATATAATAGGGTAATGTAACCAAGTATACAATAGGATAAGATATGGAAACAAGATATGGAAAGTTTGGTTGATAACTGTAAGGGCAACCCTCTTTCGGAACTGGTCTCGACTGCCGGAGGCTGGAACCAGCGGGACACCACCCAGCCCTGGACGTCCTTCTAGGCCTGACTATGGGACTCGAACCCATAGTCTACCCACAGGCTTCTCAGATCTAAGCAGG
>QLPI01016794.1:0-10097 GCA_003314275.1 Chroogomphus rutilus | reverse complement strand
CCGACGCCCTCGGCATCCTCTCAAGGCTCCTCTCGCTATCCAAATTAGTGGCACGCACGGAAGAGCAGGGCACAACGCAAGAGCACGTTGAAGCCTAGCCACCCCGTAATGGTTTGCAGGACTTAACCGATATCTCGGCGTCACTGAATCTTGACACTTGTCCCCAAACCATAGAGGGGGATATGGGAAAAATCCCCGAGGTTTTCCGAAGGTTGCAGATCTGTGTTCTCCATTGAGGAAAAGCCCCTCCCAGTTCTGCAAACACCCTCCTTTTATAGACAGATGAACCATCAGCGCTTATCGATCAAAACATCCCAGAAAACCGCCAAAAGACTCCCACAGTAATGTCCGTCTTAATTACCACTCCAATTAAGCTTAGGACCTCGAGGGCTTGGTCCTAGTGGAGGGATACTGTTATGGCCTATGCCGCCAAATAAACCCACATTAAACCCCACAACCACCTGCACCATTTCTGGGACCTTTCCGATCGCTCTAAGTCTGAATAACCGATTTCCAGATTCCCGATGCACCATTCCAAGGTTCCGTGTTTCCAAACCTCTGAAGATTCCGAAGTCAAGGTTCTGCTCCTTTGATAGACGATGTGCAGGATCACCGCCTACCTCACTCCTTTGTTCTTCGTTTTATATTGCCCCTTGTACTCTCCCCCCCCCTTGTCTTTACTCAGTAAAAGATAGTACAAGACTAGATACATGTATATAAGTCACCAGTCGACTGGACTATTCGCCAGTATGAATATTGACTTAATTCTGCGTCGTAGTTTCCGATTAAGTTCCGGTAAACTTTCCGGTTTTCTGAAATTAGGGACAGATGATCGAGGAGGGCGCAACACATAAGTTGAAGCAAAGTCCCTGCAACCTCGAACCACTTGTACCACCCTATACCGTAAACAGTCCCAAGACCCCCGGCATTCCCGACTTCCGTCCGATTCCGATTCCGATCCTGAGTCTGTGACCCTTAGTCCCCCCCGTCCCCAGAATACATACCCCCCTTTCAGAAATCATTCGGAACCCTCTGAAAACCCTTCTGGAAGTCTCCAGCTAAGCACCGACATGCGGATTTAACAAACACCCTCAGCATCCTCTCAAGTATCTTTTTTGTTACAAGTTAGTGGCATGTACAGGAGGCAGGGTGCAATGCATGAGTACGTTGAAGCTAAGCCACCCTGACTAGCCTGCAGGACTTGGCCAGTTCCTGACCATACCTTTGGTGGTACCGAGGCCTGATACTTGGTCATAATGACCAAATATAAAAACATACCAAAGCAAATGGAAATGAAGCATAAAAGAATAAGTGGGGTAGGAGTAATAGATGATGAGTGAACAAAATTGTGAATGATGATTGTACCAAACTGAGACCAACATACCATGTGACTTGTAAATGACTTGGTCACCTGTACATGGAATTAGACATTTAGGATTTGGTTGGTATGACTGAGTGAAATATGCTTGGTAACATGTACTTAACAATACAATGAATATTACCAGTTCTCAAGGCTCTTGAATCCTGAGCTTTGGTCTGCACAACTCACTACTACCCTGCTTTCATCATAGGGGTGGTTAAAAGTCACTCTCTATTTATTCAGGCTACTTAATTCTAACAAGATTAAGAGTCTCAACTCACACCACACAAATGAGAAATGGTGGTGATAACATCCCCACCAAGATATGATATTCACAAGTTCTGAAATATAAATCCAAGATTAACATGAGACATCTGGCTTTCCTGGAGCAGAGAACTGTTAGCCACGGCCAGTGTTAGAGGGCTATATGATGTGATTACCAGAATAGATAATTTCCCCACCATTGCATCTGTGACTACTCCTCTGTCAAAACTTGAGGAGGAATGGAGGACAGGCATGGTATTGTACACACCCAAATCCTTCTATGCATGTGACTCAAGTATCAGACAGCCATAGCTGGAAAAAAAGAAGCAGCAGAGGCATTGAGGATACTCACCCAGAAGCTTTAGTCCCCAGCAAACTGGCTCACTTTATCCTTTGAATGGCTTGTCATGCCATTTGGCCTATCAAATGCCCTGTAGTCTTCCAATGGTTCATGAATGACATCTTTGGTGATTTGTTGGATGTTGTCAAGTATACGTACTGAGGATCCGGTAACTTGGCAGTACCGACCAGACACTCCATTAGTAACCATACACAAGTCACTTGATGTGTTGTTTTTGGCTCGGGAAACATACCGGTCACATCCCTTTACCCCCATCCCACACCTGCTCTTGGCTAGGAAATGGCACAGGTCACCCACGGGTCAAATGTGGGTGACCCGCACCCGACCCATGGGAAACCCAAACCCGTCAACCCATGGGTTTTTTCCCACGGGTCAACGGGTCTCGGGTGTGCACTGCACCCACATGCAATATGTCGCGTACGTGGTGGCGAGTTCATCACAGCACATGTGCATACGTTGTGTACATCGCGTATGTGGCGGCGCATGCGCATACGTCGCATACGTGGCGGCACGTGTGCGTACAGGTGTTGTGTATGTTGCGTTTGTCGTGGCACATTCACATACATCGCGTACGTCGCGTACGTGGCGGCATGTGTGCGTACGGGCATTGCGTATGTCATGTTCATCACGGCGCATGCGCATATGTCGTGTTCGTCACGTTCGTCACCGCACGTGCGCATATGTCGCGTACGTCATGTATGTGGCGGCGTGTGCATGTAACAGGCGTTGCGTACGTCGCGTTCATCGTGGTGCGTGTGCGTACGTCGCGTTTGGGGCGTCACGTGCACGTACGGCGTGTTCGTCACATTCGGGGCGTCGCATTCATGTCGGTGCATGCACATACGCATTCGTCGTGTTTGTGTCGGAGTTGATGCCCCGGGTTGGGCCCGGGTCACAGGTGCTCGCGGCTTGACCCGCACCCACACCCAAGGACACCTGACCCGGTGACCCATGCGGGTTGGCCTGACCCGTGCATTTCCCTACTCTTGGCCCCTCACTAACCCTATCATAACCACCCATTAATCCTCGATCCACCTCACCTTGGAAATCTCTGTTCTTGTATTATCCTTGACCATGGCTACATTGTTTTATAGTTGGTCACTTCCTATTGTCCTATCCTTGGCCACATTTCTATTATCCTATCCTTTATTGTTCTATCCCCATTTTGCATCCCTTCATTCTAATTTTACTCATTATAGACAATAACCACATGCTCTGTATACCTTTAGGGAATGGCACGGGTCACCCACGGGTCAAATGTGGGTGACCTGCACCCAACCCATGAGAAACCCAAACCCATCAACCCATGGGTTTTTTCCCATGGGTCGATGGGTGTCGGGTGCGCACCACACCACATGCATCATATGCACCGTACCGTATGGCGCATACGGCGCATACGGTATGTGCGGTGTGTGCGACACATACGGCGCATACAACGTGTATGGTGCGTGCAGCATGTACGGTGCATATGGTGTGTGTGGCATGTACGACGCATGCGGCACATACGATGCGTGTGGCACATATGACACGTGCGGCACATACGATGCGTGCGGCACATACGACGCGTGCGGCACATACGACGCGTGCGGCACATACGATGCGTGTGACACATATGACGCGTGCGGTGCATACGACGCGTACAGCGCATATGGCGCGTACGACTCGTACAGCATGTTTGTCGCATTTGTGGTGTCACATGCATGTACGGCGCTTTTGTTGCGTTCGTGTCAGTGCATGCACATACATGTAAGTTGCATTCGTGTCGGAGTTGACGCCCTGGGTTGGGCCCAGGTCACGGGTGCTCGTGGCTTGACCTGCACCCACACCCAAGGACACCCAACCTGGTGACCCATGCGGGTTGGCCTGACCCGTGCATTTCCCTACATACCTTGTTGTCTCACATTCCTTATTCCACATGTCGCTTCTTAAACCTATATAGTAGGACATGCATGTACATATTTCCTCATTCTGGGTATCGACTAGGCTTAGGCCCTTCTACTTTCTTCCCCTCTGTCAAGTCCTCGACTTGGGCCAGCATTGTCAGCATCCTCCTGAGTATCTGTCTGTTGCAAATCAGTGGCACGCATGGCAAGTAGGGCACAACGCACGAGTATGTTGAAGCCAATGCCACTACTCTTGGCCTGCAGGACTTGGCAATTGTCTGCCCAACACCCTTTGGCAGTACTGAAGTCCATCAGTACCCGAAGCTTGACAGATGTCTATACTATTGTCTATTTGGATGACATTCTCATTTACTCTGATGATGAAATCTTGCACATTGAAAACATTTGAGAAGTTCTGCAATAGTTACAGAAGCATAGTCTGTATGCCTAAGAAGATAAGTATTCTTTCAATCATACCTTGGTAGAATTACCTTGGATCCATACTATCACCCATGGGACTTACCATCATAGAAGACAAAGTCAAGTGCATCTTACAGTGGATAGAACCTCAGAAAGTAAAGGATGTCCAATCCTTCCTAGGTTTTGCAAACTTCTACAGGAGGTTCATTGACAACTATTCAGCCATTTCCATCCCCCCTTACTAGACTAACATGAAAAGAACTACCATGGAACTTCACTGAGGAATGTAGGGAAGTTTTCAATAAGCATAAAATGGCATTACTTCTACACCCATCCTCACCCATTGGATACTGGATGATCCATTGATTGTAGAGACAGATGCATCAGATTATGCCCTCATTGCCCTTCTCTCTTAGCAAACCTCAGACAGAGAACTCCTATTAAGATCCACTACACTGTTATCCCTGACTATTCAATCCAACCACATTCAGCCTAACTCAGCCCAATTTGCCTTTTTCAGCCATACACTCCATCAGCCTTTGATTCAGTATACCTGGTGTATTTCACCTATTCCATCTTGGCATTCACATGCAACATTCAATTAGCCCCACCTATGACACCATCATCCACATACTCACACATCCATTTTCAGTATTTGTATTGTTCACTTTGCCATTCTAATTCTTTTATATTTTCTTATTTATTCAGCCCATTCTGTCATTTATATTTCTGATATCTGATCCATTGCTCTGTTCCTTATAGGGTAACTCTTTTGGGTATCAGAATTAGGGAATAGCATGGGTTAGGGTAACCCACACAGGTCACCAGGTCAGGTCCCCTTGGGTTTGGGTATGGGTCAAGCCAAGAGCACCCGTGACCTAGCCCAACCCACTGCCTCAACTATGTACATGCATATGACACACATGTGCACACATATGACATGACCCTGCCATACGTGCATGTGTATGACATGACTGCACTGTACACGCACACATATGACATGAACCCACTATACATGCACGTGCCGACACCAATGCACCACATGTGCATGCACTGACACAAATGTGCCATAGGCACACATGCCGACACTGATGCACCATATGCGCATGCACTGACACCAACACATCTTATGCTCATGTGTATGACAGGCACATGTGTGGCACATACAGCACGTTTGTGTCATATGTCACACCTGCATATGGCACATGTGGGTGTGGTGCACATGTGACACCCATTGACCCATGGGAAAAAACCCATGGGTTGATGGGTTCGTGTTTCCCATGGGTGTGGGTCACCCACATTTGACCTGTGGGTGACCCATTCCATTCCCTAATCAGAATGATATGTCATTCTACTCTATCACAGATGAGATCAACAGTGGATGGATGGTCTCAGAAATTCAGTGTACATTGAAGGAAGAATGTATGAAGCTTAGCTTGATCTATGCCATCATATACCTCAGGTTTGCAAATGTTAGTATATGAGCCAGGATCATTGGTAGTAGTGGGTTGGGCTAATGACTTGACTAGCTGGTCAGTGTCAAGCTTTGGGTACTGATAAACTTCGGAACTGCCGAGAGGTCGGACAGACAATGGCCAAGTCCTGCAGGCCAAGAGTAGTGGCATTGGCTTCAATGTACTTGTGCATTGTGCCCTACTTGCTGTGCATGCAACCAGACAGATACTCGGGAGGATGTCAATGATGCCAGCCTAAGTCAAGGACTTAACAGAGGGGAAGAAAGTAGAAGGGCCTAAGCCTAGTCGATACCTAGAATGAGGAAATATGTACATGCATGCCCTACTTATATAGGTTTAGGGAGCAACATGTGGAATAAGGAATGTGAGACAACCAGGTATGCAGAGCATGTGGTTATTGTCCGTAATGAGTAAAATTAGAATGAAGGAATGGAAACAGGGATAGAATAATAAAAGATAAAATAATAGACATGTGGCCAAGGGTAGGACAATAGGAAGTGACCGACTATAAAACAATGGAGCCATGGCCAAGGATAATACAAGGACAGAAAGTCCTGAGGTGAGGTGGATTGAAGGATGAGCAGTAGGTATGATGAGTGGCATAGTATATGTGAGGGGTGGGGACAAGGAGTGTGGGTGGTGGATGTGCCAAGCCAAGACCGGCATACTAAGTGATATGCATGCAGTGTGGACACTTGGATGTAGACATAGGATGACTGCTTGGTTGGCACTGCCAAATTAATGGGTCTTGGTACATGTACTTGACAGTCAGCATCTGTGCCTATGTTGATACTGGACTCTGTGTCTTCCATATCATTGTTGTCAATGAGGTCTTCATTCCCAGGAGGTCTACCAGATGAAGGGGTTCTATATCTGCCTGATGGGTCTTGAGAGGTGTGGTCTTCAGGCTGTTCTGAAAACTAACATCTCTCAGATATTCCCTGTAACTAATTCAATGTTTTGAGGATAAACCCCTGGTCACAAATAGTTCATTAGGTGTTCATGATAATGTGAATAGTGAAGTGAGGTCAGGTGTAGTAAGTCAGAAATACTGTTAAGGACTGGAATGACATAGTTGTTATAGTTCTAAATGTAATCTTCCAATATAGAAACAATGGCAAGGCTTGTAGTAGGGGTTGGCTTCAACTTGTGTGTTTACTGGACCCTAATTTTGTAATCATGGAGGTCATAATAGTGAGACAGAAATGAAGTGGAAATGAGTTGGAAGTGAATGGAGGAATTGTGGTCAATTTCTGACTGAAGAACAGACTAATGAAAGTACAAGATCTTACACTAATTTCTTACCAATGAAGAGTCCAAGTAAGAGCAACTGGATTCTTATATTAGATGAGAAAAGCAAAGATCAAAATGTGAAGCAGAATGCATATATCCAAATTTGATGTCCTCCAAGAAAGAGCAGAATGGTATATCATTCCATTGTCTAAGAGAGTTACTGTTATAGTCTATACCTCAGATCAATCTGACAAATGGCCACACATCCCATCCATCTATTCTGCTATTCTCCAGCAGCACCACTAGAGATCAAAACACTTTCTGTCCTTCCAATCCTGGGATCCTGCACATCTACAATCCTGTGATCTATGATGAGTGTTCCAAAGTTCCTGACAATATTTCCCCTTGTTCTTTTCCTCTTGTATTTTGGCCTCCTTATATGTCCCAATCAGTTTTCTTTGTCCAGACATGTATTTTAGAAGGAGATCCTACATGTATATATATATACCTCTGTCAAGCGTTGGGTACTGACGGACTTTGGTACTGCCGAGGGGTGTTGGCGAAAAGGTTGGGCGGACTATGGCCAAGTCCTGCAGGCCAAGAGTAGTGGCATTGGCTTCAACGTACTCGTGTATTGCGTCCTACTTGCCATGCGTGCCACTGGTTTTGCAACAGACAGATACTCAGGGGGATGCTGATGATGCTGGCCCGAGTCGAGGACTTAACAGAAGAGAAGAAGGTAGAAGGGCCTAAGTCTAGTTGATACCCAGAATGAGGAAATATGTACATGCATGTCCTACTTATATAGGTTAAGAAATGACATGTGGAATAAGGAATGTGGAACAATAAGGTATGCAGAGCATGT
The DNA here is from genome assembly GCA_003314275.1 of Chroogomphus rutilus. Classification (NCBI taxonomy): domain Eukaryota; kingdom Fungi; phylum Basidiomycota; class Agaricomycetes; order Boletales; family Gomphidiaceae; genus Chroogomphus; species Chroogomphus rutilus. The sequence continues at coordinate 2,236 of QLPI01016794.1, read as the reverse complement.
GGTTATTGTCCACAGCGAGTAAAATTAGAACAAGGAATGCAAAGTGGGGATAGAACAATTAAGGATAGGATAATAGAATCGTGACTCAAGATAGGACAATAAGGAGTGGCCAAGTATAAAACAATGGAGTCATGACCGAGGATAATACAAGGACAGAAAGTCTTGAGGTGAAATGGACCGAGGAGTGTGGATGGCGGATGTACCAGGCCGAGACCGGCACACCAAGTGTTATGCATGCAGCATGGACACTTGGTCGTGGATATAGGATGGTTGCTTGGTCGGTACTGCTGGCGGATGGGTCTCGGTACGTGGACTTGATAACCTGCAGTTGACTGGACTATTCACTAGTTTGAATATTGACTTAGTCTTCTCACTGTACTTCTGTCTTTTCTACAATTCCAGAATAAGGGACATATGATTGAGGAGGGTGCAATATATAAGTTGATGCCAAGTCCCTATGACTGTGAATGCCCAGCTCAGACTATCACATAGTCTCTATCATGAGTTGACTGCCCACCCTTAAGCACCAGCACTTCATCATCTGTCCATCTGTCCATCTCCCATCATCACCCTATGCGCTATGGCAATCTGACCATCCAACCTCTGATCTCCTGCCAGCCATGGATAGGCTACCTCCCTGTGAAAACCCATGGAAATAGTGTTAACTAAGTGTCTGAACCCCAGGCTAAACAATTACCCTATAAGGAATGTAGCAACAAAGCATATGACAGAGTAAGTAATAGAAAGTGGAATTGTAAATAAGGGAGGTGGGTCAGAAATATAAAAGGAAACATAAAAGAGAAATATAGGCAAAGAAAACAATTGTAATACTGAAAACAGATGTGCAAGCATGTGGAAGGACAGATATAATGGGTAGAGTAATAGAATGTTGCATGCAATGCCAAGACAGAATAGGCTGGATACACAAGGCTGGTTAAAGTGTGGTCTGGAGCATAGGGCTAGAATGTCTAATAGGTTGAATATGCTGGATTGAATAGTTGAGAATATCAGTGTAGTGGAGCCTAATATGTACACAGATTAAGTTAGTACAACCAAGGGAACCAAAGGCTCAGCCAAAATTTACTTTGATAAGGGTAATTTTTAGAGTGAAGGCTGGAGATAGTTGTTTTGGAAACACCAGTCTGAGATGGGATTTGATAACCTAAAAGGCCAGAGTAAAAGGAAAGAGAGAATATGATAATGTAAATCATGTGACCTATAGACATTATATTTTACTAATTATAGTATTACACTCTTCATATGGAAGTTGGAAGTCAGACTGTGTATTTTTAGCCACAGTGAAGCCAGCCAAAAAAACCTATTTCAATGAGATGACCAAATCAAAAATTAAAAATCTCCAGTAACAATGAATCATTAATCATAAATGCTGACTTATTTTAAACCAGGGTAGCTACTACCTGCTGTAAGTTTTTCAGTGTTTTCAGTATTTATTTCACCAATTATGAAGCTATCAAATCAATAATGAAATGATTTGTTGAGACACTCTAATCTGGATTTCACTACATATATCAATAAGATCTGAGCTCCGGAAGTAGGGTTTCCCTCATAGTGAGTGTATTGAATTATTATGTCCTATTTCCTTTTTTTGGGGGGTTATCAGTAATGGTTAGGTCAATCCACCAATAATCAGTGGAGGATCATCGTCGATTTCAGTATGGTATAGCTCCAGCTCATTATTGTGGTAATCCTATATCCTCTGAAACTATCTGCACTAAGGTCCATATGTGATTGCCCAATTCTTGAGATTCAATGGATTTTCCATCCAGACAAACATGTTTTCAACTGCTCAAATTTTTGAAATCGGTGAATATTTGGTAAAATTTCGGAAGGATTTTTTCTTTGTTTAAATACTTGGCTTTTCGAACACGGTAAAGATCGTGAAACAATTATCAACATTTGTACGCTTATTACTAGGATTCAAGGTCATGGATTCAAGGACAAAAACTTACTTCAGCCTCATCCATGGAGATCCTTCTGGCCAAGGAATTATGCTTTCTGTGGAAGTAGAACTTCTTTCCAAATGGAAGGGCCTAAGTTGACAAGCCAGGCTTTCGAGACAGTTGATATTCAAATTTCATCTTTGAATCGCACAGGACAGACTTGATTCTGCATTTGAAAGGTGTAGCAATTCACATGTGTACTTCTTTCGCAACCCAAACTCGCCCAGCTCAAAGATTGAGTTTCGCAGGTACGATCTATGAAATGAGATATGGTG
>QLPI01016789.1:0-13186 GCA_003314275.1 Chroogomphus rutilus | reverse complement strand
CAACGCCACTACTCTTGGCCTGCAGGACTTGGCCATTGTCCACCTGACAACCCTCGGCAGTACCAAAGTCTGTCAGTACCCGAAGCTTGACAGCAGCGCATTATCAAGGATGGCGGTTTGATATAGACGGCTGACACGGAGTGAGATTTGATATGGATGGATGACGCGGAGTGCGAGTGACACGCCGGTGGTTTTTGTCGTGGAGGATGGCAAGTGAGGTTGGGTGCTCAGGTGTGCGCTGGTGATGTTTATGCAGGTACAGTCCGAGTGTGCATAGGGAAATGCATGGGTGAGGCCAACCCGCATGGGTCACTGGGTCGGGTGTCCTTGGGTGTGGGTGCGGGTCAAGCCGCGAGCACCTGTGACCCGGGCCCAACCCGGGGCGTCAACTCCGACACGAACGCGACGAATGCGTACGTGCATGCGCCGACACGAACGCGATGCCCCGAACGCGACGGACGCGCCGTACGCGCACGCGACGCCACGAACGCGACGTACACGACGTACGTGCATGTGCCGCGACGTACGCAACGCCCGTTACGTGCACGCGCCACCCCATACGCAACGTACGCGACGTATGCGCACGTGCCATGACGAACACGACGTACACAATGTATGCGCACGCGCCGTGACGAACGCAACGTACGCGCCACCACGTACGCAACGTATGCGACGTATGCGCACGCGCCGCGACGTATGCGCATGCGCCGCGACGAACGCGACGTACGCACATGCGCCGCCACGTACGCAACGTATGCGCATGCGCCATGACGAACGCGACTTACGCGCCGCCACGTATGCAACGTATTGCGTGTGGGTGCGGCGTGCACCCGAGACCCGTCGACCCGTGGGAAAAAACCCATGGGTTGACGGGTTTGGGTTTCCCATGGGTCGGGTGCGGGTCACCCACATTTGACCCGTGGGTGACCCATGCCATTCCCTAAGTGTGCATGCTCCTCGCTGCACTGACTTTGGCATGACATGCCACCACTCGATGTCGGCGACAACACATTTGCTGTTGGCGTCAGATGCCGTGGGGGCAGGTGGCAACTGTGATGTGCGACAAGGATGTGGTAGGTGTGAATGATGGTGATAGTGGATCAGGATGTGGGTATGGTGCAATAGCAGCACGTGCAGAGGCTGAGAATGTGCTGCAATGGAGAGCAGGAGGTAGGCTGGCGTAGTATCGAGGACGGTGTTTGTCAGGCTGGTATAGCCTACGGGAGCCGATGCCTCTGGCAGTTGCAATGGTTAGATGCATGCGGAAAACCCTGTTGAATATGTGCTTCAGGTGGCGAACCCATTGGTGAAAGCCCGGTGGTGTCGAACCAATAGGCGATGTTTGCAACATAGAGTTGCACGCTCTCTAAATAGGTTGCCCAGAGGAGGGCTTGGAGAGTGGGTGATGAAGGAACAGAGGTGAATGCGGCAAGTGCAAGTACTGTGCCTGCGCCATTTACGAGCGATCAAAACTCGGTGCTCCTCGCCGTGTGCCATCCATGTGCTGGTGGAGCCAGTCCTCCCAGTTTGGTCCCATTGAACTTCTTGACTGAAGTGAGAGACCTATAGGGTGTTGGACACAGCATGGGATGGAGGTGAGCATGGACTGAACAAGGTGTCGAGTAGGCTATGTATCCAGTGTTCAGGTGGGGCCCATAACCTATTGTGAAGGCAACTCTATTGGCAGAGTAAGCCTGCGATATGTGAGTTCAGCATAAGAGCTAGTGTATTGACTACTATACCTGCAACATGTGAGTTCAGCATAAGAGCTGAAGAAGCACAGGTACTACATGTATACTACTTATATACTACTCAGCAATCAAGGTATGGCCCAAACCGTAGAACAATAAGGGGTGTTACATAATAGCCCAAAGCAGTGCACAATGACAATGGGTCAAGTATTTACCTCTTTTACAACACCGACCGTCCAATCAGGGCTGTGGCACCAATGTAATATGACCACTATATTATATTTGATTGATGGAGCAATTGAACCGATATGCGGTTTGCATAGATCAGGGTCGACCCACCTCTTTAATAACGAAACCCACAGGCTCCGATCACGTGGGCATCAGAGAACGACAATCAATCCGGGATACCTTGGCACGTTACACTGGCCCGAAATTAGGATGGCGTCTATCACATCAGAGGATCATTTGATCAGGTACATCTTGGGAATCACACTGATCAGAATTGTGCAAAAACTCAGATTAAGTTAGACTCAATCGGCTACATCCGGGTATGCCACAGAGGCGCCATATTGTGCCTATTACACCATTCCGGCGCCACACCGATCATCGGCTGTCATGGTGAGAGACTGGGCAACCACTACTGAGCACATTTTCACATAAAAGTGGGCATAATCTGTCCTAACTTGCGTGATTGTCAGTACTGAAAGAGACGAAATGTAGTTGAGATTTGTTTGAGCAGGACGCTGTATTGTCCCTGTCACGGCACGTCCCGCATGTGTCGTGTTTTAGGGGGCACTTGTATGGTAGGATAGTTCCATCCATGACATTTGAGGCATCTAATTGGCTCCTTTCTGCTCGTGACAGATGAGCAGACCTTCCATCCGGATTTTGTTCACGACTTCTGCGCTTTAGAATGTGAATATAGTATGGCAGCATATCTGGTTATGATCGCCACATTGTACGGGCTACAACCATCGGGCTGATATGATGGAAATTGGCAACATTTTGTTGGTTACCTGGATGTCACCTCTACAAAGAACTATGTAATACTATAATGAGGAGACTGCGATACATTTCACAAAGCTGCCGGTGATGAGGTACACAGTCACTCGTGCTTGTACGTCATTGATCGTCGACTTCAGAGATAAGGGGACGAGCGGCACTGATGGGAACTTGTAAGTAGTTTATACTGGTGTGCCTGTTTGAGTATGAGCATAGCGTTACTACCTTGAAAATTTAGAAACGATTACACTGCCTCTGAATGAAGTTCGAGGCCATCTCGCATTTCCGTCGAATGGGATCCAGCATTCTCAGGATACCACACGGCGTCATCCAGCCATTGGGGGTTGGGTTCGAATGAGGCACGGAGTCTCATCGCAATCGCTTGTACTCCTGATTCCCGCATATTTGTACCTTCGATGGTGGAAAAAACGTATATGGCGGGATTTGTCACCCCATGATGTAGTTCAGGGTCCCATTGGAGTTGAGACCAGTCACCTTCCGGAAAAAAGTGACCATCCGCGAGTGCCAGACCAGTGTGATATATGGAATATGTTCTGGTAACTATCTCACGCTGCTGGTCAAAACTCGTTTCGGCGCTTACAGAGATACTAACCTAGTTTCAGTTGATGGGGTGGAATGGAGAGGCTACGACGCTCGGTCATGGAGCGAGCGTGGTCACGCAACCATTTCCACGCATGTGTTTCATAGAGATTATTGTATTTTAAAGTAATCGTGATCCAGTCTTCCGTGGGGATAGCCAAGGAGACAAGTCTAGGATGAGTAGTTAACAAGAGAGAGACAAAAGTAGAAATGGACTTGCCTGCTCCGTTGAAAAGTCTGACCTGCTTGACTTAATATAGCTTCTCCAGGGGTGTTCTCAGAGTATTGAGGGTCAAAGCAATTCCGCTTACAATTCCAGGACAGTGATCCAGTTTGGCCTTGCATGTGGTCATGAACATTTTCGACGATGACAATTTTACCATTTTCATCAAAATAGCCAATGTCACCCAAACCGACTCCACCACTGTCAGCACTGAAACTGTATGGCATGTAATGGGTACCCTGCGCTAGCCGTAGTTCTTAAACTCTAAAGCTTATACGTGCCACAGGAACATTCATTAAATAGCACTCAGATGTCTAGATCGGGTCAGATCAAATGTTATGTATTGTTATATTTATTAGGATTGACTCACCATTCATCATATAAGATGCCTGGGAGCGAGACTCGATGGGCATTCTTACTGGACCCATGGAGGAAGCCAGGCGGGGCTTGAAGATCAATTAACGGACATTTAAATTAGATCAATATTCGAGAAGCAGGTATCTATATCTGGAGATTTGCTTCAGAGAGCGGTGCTTAAACATTCCGGATCTTCCATGCGGAAGCATAACGAAAGAACACAAAAAGTGTAGCTCGGGATCCAGAATATCAGGGGTATATCAGATATATTCTAGAATGCAAGCTTCCGAATGCCGCTCCTAACAAGAACAGATATGAAACAGATAAGCAAAACAATCAAGTAGACTTTGGTTATAAAGCCAGAAATACAACTAATGTCAGAAAAGAAGCACAAAATAATTCAAATGTATGAAATAATTCATAAATGCCATAAAATTGAAAAACCGGATGAGCATACAGCATATCTAAACAACCATCGAAGGAGTCCTTGTAGTTGAAACTCTTCTGGGGAGGTTTTGCATCGTCACCTTGCACTTTTAATGATCAGCATTTTCTCATGAATCCGGAGATTCTACAACCTACAAACCGTTGTCACTATTACCACAACCCACCTGATAGAAGGGACAGTGCGCACCCCTAGATTAAGAAAACCGAAAAACACTTAATCATTCACCTGTCAAACAGACACAGATATTAGCATGAACCTTCAACGTCAAATTACCTATGCCAGTGGTCCTCTCTGGAACTCCAGTATCTCAAATACTTCCCTGCACCGCCTATACTCCCTGCTGGACAGAACGTGCTGGCATATGCTGTCACACATCAATATCAATATCACATCACAAGTCGACCAAAGTGACCAGTCTTCTGCAGAACCTCAACTTCTCAAATACTCAACCATATCGAGAAATTTCATACTCTCATCATGCTCATAAAAGAGACACGGGCAATGGGTCATCTGGAACTCGAGGTTGACAGAGATCTCTTAGGTGCGACGATAACGTCCATTGTATCAGGTCTTGTTTAGATTTACTTTGGTGAGGTCGAGGGGATGCGTGATGTGGAAGGGCAGGGTTTGGGCTTATGTATGAGGGTGTATATCTCAGCTTTGAATAATATATTAATGAAACTATTCTATCTGAACAAGAGTCATCTAGACGATATAGACGGATAAAAAGGGGACTTACATCTGAGCTTTGATGAAAAAAGGATGAGATGTAAGCACCCGTGACTGAGAAATTTTCTTGTCACGCTGAGTGCTAATTATTTTAACCAGAATCACTCAACAAGGAGTGCATAATATCTTTTTGACAATGTTGTAGATGGGTCTGGCAGATAGGGTTTCCTGGGGTATTCCCGCGCTATTATATCGGAGAGTCGGTGGGACAATGAGGGGAATAGTTCCCTAGAATTTCCTATGATTTTAGATGTATTTATCTATAGGAAATATATTGCTCTACAGTGGATCTACTGGAGCTGAGTCCCGGGTTTACTCTCCGCTTAGGCGCCGTACCGGGAAACCGGCCTGGGCGCCAAAGCGTCGGTTTAACGATTTGTGATTCCCCCACAAAGTAAATATAATGTGTGTAGTAATATAATATAATAGTACGATGTTGGAAACCCAACTGTGACCCGGCCTTGCTGTACGACGAGTGACTGGTGTTCTACTCCTAAATAGGAAAGTGCGCTCGGCGCTTAACCTTCCGGTTCAGCGCGAGGCAAGGATGTTTAAGTATAGCCTAAAGGCTAGTGCGATGGGGGGCAGAGATACAATAAGAATTGCTTGTTATACTAGTACAAACTACTCGTGTTATATATGAAATAGAATATTTATTTATAAGTGAAAACTTCACGGAGTGAAGTTAGAAGCCGGCCCAATGCGGCCGTACGCGTGGTACACCCGCATATATGCGGTGGAAACGATATGGAGGAAATCTTCACAGGGGAATGGATGGAAATAGAATAGAATGAAAGTAAACTGAATGAGAAAGACCACATGCCAGTATATCCTTCCCAACGTGTCCAGATGATGTGATCCGGCCCTTGGGGTAGGTATGGGGCCGGGTAGACAGTGTCATGGGAAACGCGCTCCTAAATCCACGAAAATATTCGTGGATGCTCTTCATAGTGTATGGAATCCTGGTGTAGAGTGGCGCTTTGATTGGGTGATTATTGGAGGAGATAATGGACTTTTAGTGGTAGGAAATATGTATAGATGATTAAGATAATGCCTGGTTCTAACAAATGTATCCATATAGTATGCACCATAGATTTAGTCTCTGGTATTATCTAGAAGCTCATGGTCGTTGCACTGTCCAAAGATTCGAACACAAAAGTCAGCGGCGGTGAGGCGGTAATATCGATCTCGTTCATTCAAGAATATTGGTGGACATCGTATGTTATTTTATGATTTGAAATTTTTCTCACAAAAATCATTCTAGATTCGTGAAGCATTTTTTTGAGCTTCCAGATCTTCTGGGCGTGCGGGCCCTCACACAAAAATAGTTATCACCTAAATGGGTTTCTCTCACAAGTTATATCATATCACTGCTTCATTAAGATTTCTCCCGTTATCTCACACATCGCGCTGGCCCCTTGATATCGTCTCGTGGTTCCAGACCTGTTCATTACCATGGGTGTATGACTAGTAAGCAATCCCTAACACCAGTATCAGTCCAGCGTTTCAATTTTTGTGTGCATGCTATTCCTAATCTCTCTTATAATTTGCTTTCCATAGCCTCGTTACACTGCATCCCCGGTACCAGGTAACGGACGTTTCTGAAATTCACGTTGTTTCCAAAATGTCTCGTTGAAAGTGCATGTTTTATGGACCACGAGTTTTATGGTGAGCCAAGCCTAGTAAATATGGCAATACATAACATTTCATCTGACCCGATCTAGACATCTGAACGATACTCGTTCAATGTTGCTTTGGCAGGTAGTAGCTTTAAAGTTTAACAACCACAGCTTACCTCCTATGGGACATATGTTTGAAGTCGGACCGTTCAACCTGCACAGCGCTGTTATTCAGCGCCAAGTTGCACAGCCCTTATCACCTCGTGTATAACACCAGCCTTCTGCCTCTCGAACCATCTCAATCTTTCGCCACCGCCCTTCACCTCATGAATGTTGCAAGTTCCACACTTTATTTAGGAGATAAAAACCACATCTCGAGTATACCTCAACCTGAAGAGAATGAAGTATCCAACGCGGAGGGACGAATAAGGCATAGGATATGTGAGACTGCAGAGGGGTTCGAGGTCTCTAATCTGAACTCTGTTGGTGAGCACGACTCGAATGTATGGCACGGAGACCCAGTGACCGAAGGGGTTGCCATATCTGCTGCTTCGAACTATCTTCCCAACCAAATAATCCCTACCACCGCTACACAAGCCTCAACGCTCATGAGTGGGCCATCGAACGCACCCTCGATCATGCAAAGGAACCATGTAAGGTCGAATGCTAATGAATCAAATGCAGGGTACGTGCTTTGTTCTTTTACCGTTTATTCCTCCATGAAAGATTAATAAGTCTTATTACTATACTCCTAATGTTCGCCGGGATGTTTTTACACCACAGCTCTCTTCCTATCTTGAAAATTTTCAAACGCATATTACGGCTGCCGCAGAGCAGCGACAGCAGGATTAGCGAACCTCAAAGCCAGAAAACAAGCGGTCAAATGCAACCAGGTATGCCCCATCTGGTAGCCCTGAATTTCTGTCCTTGCACACCTTACCATTATGTCAGATGCACAATCTACATCTTCGCCTTTGATAAAATTCAATATTCAGGAGAGCCAAATCTGTGAACCGGCTTGTTGAACAATGTGGCATTTATAAAATACTGAAACATTTTTTGTTTCAGATGCGAAGGGAAATGTGAATATAAATATAGGATGTGAGATTATCTTTATTCCAGCCAGTCATTCCCCTCTGATAGCACATACACCTTGAAGGTATGAATAGTCAGCCAATACCAATGTCCTGGAGTTCCTTATATGATCCCGATGGATTTATTCAGAAGAGTAACAAATTCTTATACAACGTAATGAGGGGAAAACTATACTAACCGGTGAGCTAACCTATGACGCGTTGTGACGAAAGTCACACGCGTGACAAGAATACGCGCGTATCAAGGATACGCGGTAGTAATGATAGAAAACCCAGGAAAATGTAGAAAAATAAGAAAAATGACATACTAAATATCCCAACACTGGAGATGTTTTGTTTCTTCAAAATTTTGCGAGTGGTGTCACGTCGATACATGGTTGGTCCATCTTGCTAATCAGGGTGGAACCACCCACCCACCCCAATCATCCCTGGATTAGAGAAAGGGTAATCTGGCACCACCCAACATGTGTCACACTATACTAAGTCATCGCGTATTGGTATCTCGATCGGGCTGATTAGGTCTGAGTTCTGGTAGCTCCGACCTGATCAACCACGGAAGTACCATATACCCAATCCAGTGACCCCACCAACGATGCCATGGAAGCTACAGCGTTTATCATTTATTACACATCCTCCAACACGCCGATCAGATTCATGAGACCTGATCCGTTATTCCATAGGAACACTTTACCGTTTATCCTGTGTCAGGGATTCAGCATCTTTAGATCACAGATCAAATTTTGTTTGACCTACTCAACCATTTAATTGGGACTGAGGTGATTTGGAACACTACACGGATTAAATTTGTTTATCATGATCTTGGATCACGATGGCATGCCCACTTTGGGGTTAATCACAGAGATCAAACTTGAAGTAGTAATGCTGCATGTGTGATGTAGAGTGTGAATGACGGGGATGTTGAAAAGAGATAAGGACCTAAGATTTGCAGAGTTCTATCCAGTCTTGCGATGATACTGACCCTACAATCATTCTTATGGGAGCCATTGAGACAACAGGATCGGCTCGGTAGGGTCTACGACGAGCCTCACAAGTTAGCTCGGAATGAACTTGGCCTTCACATTTTCCCATATACCCCATCGCTGAAATTTGATCGAAAAACCTGCACCCCAGCTCAAATCCTCTTCTTATCATTCTCTTAGATATATACACAAGCGCTCCTGCCATACTCCATATTCTGTACCATCTAGAACACCCTTCCTCCCACTTGATCACCACCCACTGGAATTTGAGACAAGAAGGGCTCTTTGTCAGAGGAAACATGGTCCGCTGCTACATGAAATTCCCGCTCTACATTTTCTCCGCCCTCACCACATCCATGAGGGGTACAATATACAATAATTTTATATGTTTCTATTGTATCTCTATCTTCTAAATTCCACAACAGACATCTTCAGAGTAAATTCAAGCCAAAAAAAATAAAAATTCAAATTTCCGACGAATTCATGCAAATCATGCGAACTCAAAGATGACTATTCAATGGTCTTTGAAGTTGTCATGCTCATATTAAAGAACGAACAGTGGATATTTCAGACCACAGCCAGAAAATAATTCACGCTCACAATGGTATCTCCATCCATGGTATCTCCTTCCTGCCTCCCATCGACTCCAACCGCTATATAAGTGATCGAAGAGCTGGAAATGGGGCATGTGGAGTGGCTGTTGGTTGGTGATGGCCAGGTATTCTGAATATAAGAGATGATATAGCGGACGTGTAGCGCACACATCAAATTCTGAGGCCGATCCGGTTGACCATAATTGTGATTGTGGTCAAGTGGTCGCCCAGCCTTCATTCTCACCATGACAGCCGATGAGGTGGCGCCGGAATGACGTAATACGCACAATGTGGCGTCCCTGAGGCATAGCCGGATGTAGCCGATCGAGGCTAAGTTAATCTGAGTTTTGCCCAACTCTAATCGGCGTGATTGCCAAGATGTATACCAGATCAATTGATACCTCTGATGCGATAGACGCCATGCCAATATCGGGCCGGTGTAACGTGCCAAGGTATACAGGATCGATTGCCGTTCACTGACGCCCATGTGATCGGAGGCTGTGATCGACCCTGATCGATACGATCGAAATATGTACCATAGACTTTTGGTTGGTGATGGCCAGCTATTTTGAGTATAATAGACGATATAACGGACGTGTAGTCTACACATCAACTTCTGAAGCCGATCTGGTTGACCATAATCGTGATTGTGGTCAAGTGGTCGCTCAGCCTTCATTCTCACGATCACAGCCGATGATCCATGTGGCGCCGGAATGATGTAATAGGCACAATATGGCCTCCCTATGGCATTGCCGGATGTACCCGATTGAGTCTAACCTAATCTGAGTTCTTGCGTAACTCTAATCGGCGTGAATGCCAGGATGTACCTGATCAATTGGTACCTCTGATGTGATAGACGCCATGTCAATATCGGGCTGGTGTAACGTGCCAAGGTATACCGGATTGATTGCCGTTCTCTGACGCCCACGTGATCGGAGGCTGTAATCGACCCGGATCGATGTGATCGCAATATGTACATGGACCATACCAAGCCCGGTATCAAATCTAATAAAGTGATCATATTCCATCGGTGCCGCAGTCCGGATTGGCGCTGTCGTCAACTTCCAGTGAGGGTCGAGAAGGTCGAATCTAATCTGTCCTCTACGATCTTGTTCAGTCTGTGGAATAACCCTAACCATTTCCCGAGTCTGCGGCGATTCAGGTCTATTTAATCTGATATCCGTGATCGTGCCCGAGTCGCGGCGCTTGCCTGATTCTCAGGGCAACTTCTGTCACTCAGTGCGACAGGTCTGAACTGGGTGAAGGGGCATGATGAAAAGTAAACACTAGATAAATTAGCATTAATTTGTGGCGTAACTAAGGAACTCTAATCAGAACAACTCTGTTCTAATGACCGGCAACCTGATAATAGTAAAGAGTAAGAGTTCAAGCTACTTTCATGGGTCTGGGGAGAACGCCTATCGATTCTCACGTACGGCATGACCCCGGACATCCTCCGGGAGATTCTCATAAACACTAGTCAGGCTTTGTCGTAAGTAATATTCCATTCTATATATAGTTTCGTTTGCGGGATATAAAATCAGGCACAGGCACGGCCAGTGCTGATTGAAAGGAACGGATCAGATATAGCATCATCGACGAGTAGATTGTTATAAGCTATGGTGAATGGTGTACGGATCATGGTTGACGATAATTGTGCTATCCCTGAAATTATGCCTGTCCATCCCGGGATGATGACGGAATGTCATCTGTTCTCACTTATATTTCTCTCAGAACTGTTACTGAAATATCAAGTATACAATAGGACTTCGGGGAAAATGCAGAGATAAATACAATCTGCAAAAGAAAAACGAGGTCGAGTACGACGTCGAGCTTTCGATCAACGAGCAGGTGAGGAAATCACAACGGAGAAGCGATGGCGACTACGATGGAACGACGACGCTGGGAGAACCTTAACCAGGTAGGTTTTTTGAAGCCAGAAGTTTGAACCGGGGACTGGACGTGTAGTAATGGGGAACTGCAGGTCGAAACGGGGAGAAGATGATGTGAGGATGGCACCAACGAAAATTTGAGGGCTGACGGATGGGTGGGTAACGACGACCTCACAGGGGGTAACGCTTGGTGGGAAACACCAAAAAAAATAACAATACTTGAGGAAATCCATTGCCATCAACACACCCCACAAACGATTCACACACCTGCTCATGACCCTGCTGTACCACTATCTTCGGCAGCCCCACGTCTCCTAGCCGCTCCACTTGTGACCGCCTTACTCTGCCCCTTGATTAGACTTAGCGAGAGGGAATAGCTGGAGAGAAGGGACTCGATGTGTTATTTTCCTCGAGTCTGATTTCAGTCTGGAGTTATCATGACTGTTAATGAAGAGACTCCGATACGTTTCACACAGCTGTCAGCGATGAGTGCACAGTCAGTCATACTTGTACGTCATTGATCGTCGACTTCGGAGATAATGGGACGAGCGGCACCGATGGGAAGTTGTAGGTAATCTATCTCGAAGCCTCTGTTTGAATATGAGCATAGCGTTGCTACATTGAAAATCGAGAAACGTTTACTCCGCTTCTGAGTGAAGAGCGAGGCCATCTCGTATTTCAGTGGAAATGGAACAGCCATCCTCGGGAAACCACACGGCGTCATCCAGCCATTGGGGATTGAGTTCGAATGATGCACGGAATCTGGTCGAAATCTCTTGTACTCCTGATTCTCGGATATTTAGACCATGGTTGTATGAAAAAACGTACACGGCGGGATCGGTCACCCCGGGTTCAGGGTCCCATTGGAAGCCGGACCACCTATCTTCCGGAAGACTGGGGCGGTCCGCGAGTGTCAGCCTAATGCAACTTTGGCAGTGTATTCTGGTCACTATTCTCACGCTGCTGGTCAAAACTTGTTTCTGCACTTACAAAGATACTAACCTAGTTTCAGTTCATGGGGGGGAATAGGGAGCCTATGATGATCGATCATGAAGCGCGCGTGGTCACGCAACCACTTCCACGCATGTGTTTAACCCAAATTATTATATCTTAAAGCAATCGTGATCGCGTCATGCGTGGGGATAGCGTTAGGGACGAGTCTACGATGAGTGGTTAACAAGAGAAACACAAAGGTAGAAATGGACGTGCCTGCTCCGTTCGAGTGTCTGACCTGCTTGGCTAAATATAACTTCTCCAGGGGGCTTGTTCTCGGGGTATACACTGGCATAGCAATCCCGCTGATAATTCCAGGACAGTGATCCAGTTTGTCCTTGCATGTAGTCATGAACAATGTCGACCACGACAAATTGACCATTTTCGTCAACATAGCCAATGTCACCCCAACTGACCTCACGACTGGCAGCACTGAAACTGTATGGCATGAAATGGCTACCATTCGCTAGCCAGCCTTGCTCAAAAATTGCAGCCCCGGCCATAGGAAGCGTGATTTCGTTAAATCGACATCCAAGAATGTCCACCAGGTCTTCAGTGTGGTGCGTCCATGAGGAGCCAAGCATGAGGGTTCCCATCCAGGTGACAGGGTCAGGATCGTCTCGATTCGATCTGTTCCTATAGACAGTTAATATTATACCAGGAGTGTACTATATCTTCTAATACTGAGGCTGTAAGGGCACTGTGTATTTGAGATAGGATATATCGAATAGACTATCATGATCCATGAACATGACGGGGATCATCTGTCGGCATATATGGCAACTTACCATTGGGTCTCTGTCTTCACCTGATAATTCACCAGCATATATCAGTTTCCACTGGGGTCGATCATGCCCTCTCTGCACAGTAACGTAAAGGCCGTAATACTAAAGATTGTCAGCCAGGTTGAAATCAAAAAATGAAATCATTACCATGCCAAAAAAAGGGAACCCAAATCATCCTGA
>QLPI01016788.1:0-15514 GCA_003314275.1 Chroogomphus rutilus | reverse complement strand
GAAAAGGTGTGGGTGGTTGTGGGGGCTGGTATGGGTTTAGTGAGAGTACGGGCCATAACAAGACCATGTAATTGACTTTTTGCCTATCGTCAGGGAACGAGTTAGGCCGGGTGCGGAAATTCATTCTGCAGAGGAAGATGAAACCCTTTAATTTCTTTGGGTCGGTTCTATCGAAGGGTTCTGGTTCTCGGATTCTGGCGGCTTGACTGTCTTGTCGGTGGTTCCGAGCGGTCCTGCCGAGTTCGAGAATGGCATTCAGAAGGTCCTGATTGTTGGCCGGGTTCACAGGAGCCCTGGCCCTAGGAAATGGCCCGGCTTGCGGAGCTTGCCTGGGCTGTGGGGCTGGTCGGGCTCGGGGAGCTTGCCTGGCCTGTGGTGGTATAGCCGCGGATGGAGGGGGTGCGGCCGCAGGTTGCGGAGGTGCGACCATGGGCTGACGGGGTATACGGGGAGGTTCAGGCGTGTTTGCCTGTCGGGGGTGCTGAGGTTGTTCCTCGGTTTCAGCATCTGTGTCGTAGTGTACTGAACCGGGTTCGTCCTCTGCTGGATGGGGTGCTTGATCATCGTTATCATAATCTTCGTATTCGATTTCATTGTTGACCACCTCCTCGATGCGTGGTTCTTGCTCGAAGGGGGAGGTGAGACGCTGTATTTCTATTGTTGGCGACGTATAACCAATGAGAAGGGGCGGGGTACCAGAGGCTTCGCGCTCCCTTCGTTGATTTACTGTGGGGGTGAGTCGATTGTCATCCATACGGGCTGTGGATCTAGTACATGGGGGCATTATCGTAAGAACGGAGGTGGTACGGAAATCAGTATCACTCAGAATATACTGTCAAAATTCGGTGATGCCGAGATATCGGTTAAGTCCTGCAAACCGTTTCGGAGTGGCTAGGCTTCAACGTGCTCATGCATTGCGCCCTGCTGTTCCGTGCGTGCCACTAGTTTGGACAGTGAGAGGAGCCTCGAGAGGATGCCGAGGGCATCGGCTCGAGCGAAGGACTTTAGGAATAGGAAGTGGACAAAAGGGGTGCGAATCAATCGATATTCTGAGTGAGGAACTATCTACATACATCCCGCTACTTATATAGTTAAGAAGCAAGATGTGGAACAGGGTGGCGTAAGGAATGGAGACAATAAGGTATGAGGTAACCACATGGAGGCATTGTCCACAGTGATCAGAAATAGAATAAGGAATGTAAGGGAAATTAGAATAATGGAGTATGGCTGAGAATAAGATAATGAAATGGTGGGCGAGAATAGAACAATAGAGGACGGCCCAAGATAAAACAATGGCAGTGGCCGGGACAATGAGTGGCCGTCATGTTGTTTGGGGAAACGGGTTAAGGAGTGGATAGGGGGTGAAGGAACAATGAAGAGGGATAGACGAGAGGAGTGGTCCATATGATGTACCGGGTGTACTGAGCCGAGGCTGTGCGGTAGTACGAGATGATGTGGGAAAGGGCTGGTTGGTCGGTATTCCCGAGTGAGTCGGTGCTCGGTGTTACGGGCTTGACAGCAGGGCACAGCTTCAATTTGTATGTTGCACCCACCAGATTGCACTGGTCCCTAATTTCAGAATGGCAAGACAGAGAAAAGCTTAGTCGAGAATCAAAGTCGATTATCTGACTGAGGACTGAACTACTGAATGTATAAGATCTTTATACTACTTTCAAATCTACTAGGAGTCGACTAGATTCCTATAATAGAATAAGAAAGCCGAGGATCGTGAAAAGCGAGAATGGAAATACTATGTCCCAATCTTGATCTCCTCTGTGACATTGGGGGGTGATGTGTCACCCCGATTCCCAATGGAGTTACCCTAAGGAACGTAATAGCAGATTGGATATAAGAGACAGTGGAATTGCGAATAAATGAAAGTAGAGCGTAACGTAAATGAAAGGATATTAAACGTAAATGAAGACAGAATGGAATTGCGAGCATATAGAGTGTGATGTAAATGAGTGGAGTGAATTGACAGGAGCATGTAATGCCAAGATGGATACACGAGGTGCATATAGTCCGTGGGCTGAGGGCGTAATAGTTGGATAGGTGAGTGAGGGCGTAGCTGGGCTAAGTGGGCTGAGTGGGCTGAAATGAATAGTCGGGCATGCCGGCGTATGGTTCCTAACACATATTGACAGTTGCATGTGATGCCAAGACAGATACACAAGGTGCATAGAATTTGAGGGCTGATGTCAAGTACACGTACTGAGACCCGTCCACTCGGCAATGCGGACCGAGCAACCATCCTATATCCACGACCAAGTGTCCACGCCGCATGTATAACACTTGATACGCCGGTCTCGGCTTGGTACATCCACCATCCACACTCCTTATCCTCACCCTTTGGTCTATCTCACCTCGGGACTTCCTGTCCTTGTATTATCCTCGGTTGTGACTCCATTGTTTTATAGTCGGCCACTCTCTATTATCCTATCCTTGGCCACGTTTCTATTATCCTATCCTTTATTGTCTTATCCCCGTTTTGCATTCCTTCATTCTAATTTTACTCATTGTGGACAATAACCACATGCTCTGCATACCTTGTTGTCTCACATTCCTTATTCCACATGTCGCTTCTTAACCTATATAAGTAGGACATGCATGTACATACTTCCTCATTCTGGGTTTCGACTAGGCTTAGGCCCTTCTACCTTTTTCCTCTCTGTGAAGTCCTCAACTCCGGCCGGCATTACCAGCATCCTCCCAAGTATCTGTCTGTCGCAATCGGTGGCACGCATGGCAAGTAGGGCGCAATGCACGAGTACATTGAAGCCAACGCCACTACTCTTGGCCTGCAGGACTTGGCCATTGTCTGCCCAACACCCTTCGGTAGTACCAAAGTCCATCAGTAACCGAAGCTTGACAGCTGAAGATCATATGGTCAAATAGGCAAACGAGGGTGGAGTTAGGCTGAATGGGCTGAATTGAATAATCGGGCATGCCAGTGCAACAGTTCCTAATAGTATCCCCCCTTACGGCTGAGTCCCATAAGGCTGTGGAAATGAAATCATAGACAAAAGGCCCCATTGGAGTTCAGAATTGTGAAAGCATATAAGAGTGGCCATGAGGGAGTTTGGGAGGTAACCATCATTGACTTTGCCAATGGAACCCTCATACATCAACCCTGCCTACGTGCAGAAGCTTATGGGTCTCTACCCTTCACCCATCGCCAGCTACTTCAGAGGCAAACCATCTCATCCCATTGACATTCCCACCCCTTTGACTTTGACCATCGAGCATAGCTGGGTGTTGTTAGAGCCAGATGCCATCAATATGCGAGAGCCATGGGTCAAAGGAGCAAATTTGAAAAGTACAAAGGTGAGTAAAGTATTGCCTCAGGATTTTTTTCTTTTACTGATCTTTTGTTTGCAGTACACTTGTCTACAGATGTGCTATGACGAGGAAGATATCTACAGTGTTCTTTATCAAAAGGCGAGATTAGGTGAAGAAGATTGAACGCCTTGGCTGTGTGGATGTATGGCTGAAAAGCCTTGTAGACACTGCAAAAAGTGAGGCAACATGTGTCTGAGGAAGTGGGATGGTGATCTGGACTTGGGTGCCTGTGTTTGGTATGGTGAGAGGGGGGTAGGATGTAGTATTAATGGTATGAGTAAGAGGAAGATCAAGGGAAGGCTAGGGAGAGGAATCTTGAGGTCGAGAGGAATCCAAGGTCAAAAAGGAGGTCAAGGGAGAATATGCCAGAAGAAGTGGATGAAGAAAATGATGAGGCGGGCCCCTCTAAAAAGGTGAGGATAGAGCCCACCCCCTTGTTCCTTCATGATTCACTCACCCCTCAGCCCCCACAACCATCCCCACTACCTCCTGAGCTGTAAAAGGCAACAAATTCCCACAGTGATGTGTTCTTTCAACTGGGCCAAAAGGCCACTATGCCAGGTTATCTGGCATTAGTCTGTGGGCACTATTTAAACAGCAATTTGTTACATGTATTCACCAACCATTGCAATGGTATGTAACATGAGCCATCACTACTGCCTACTGTGGTACTGACACCACATATAACAATGTCTTCACCCACACCACCTCCTTCTCCACCTCCAACTCCTCCACCACCACCTGAGCCATTGCTGTCACCTTGTTACATACCATTGCAATGGTTGGTGAATACATGTAACAAATTGCTGTTTAAATAGTGCCCACAGACTAATGCCAGATAACCTGGCATAGTGGCCTTTTGGCCCAGTTGAAAGAACACATCACTGTGGGAATTTGTTGCCTTTCACACACCTGTTCCCTTACCACCACCTATCATCCCTCAGCCTCCTCTGATTCCCATGCCTCTCCTCCCTTTATTCATTGACCACTGCTCTTGTAGAGCTCAGGCAGTGCCCTTTGTTGGGAAATGGTGGAGAACAGGTACGAAAATTCCAAGGGTCATATCGCCAATGAGGAATTGCGAGCAGAGGTGAGGAATTTAGCCCTGCAGTTATCATATCAGAGGCCGGTGAGCAGGGAAGTAGTGTGTTATGGCCCATGCCACCAATAAACCCACATTAATCCCCACAACCACCCACACCGTTTCCGGGACCTTTCCGACCGCTCAAAGCCTGAATAACCGCTTTCCAAATTCTGTTATATCAATCCGAGGTTCCGCATTCCCGAACCTCCAAAGATTCCAAAGCCAAGGTTCCGCTCCTTTAATAAATGACGCGTAGGATCATCGCATACCTCACTCCCTTGTTCTTCATTCTGTATTGCCCCTTGTACTCTCTTCCCCCCCTTGTCTTTACTCGGCAAAAGTTAGTACAAAGACTAGATGCATGTATATAAGACACCAGTCGACTGGACTATTTGCCAGTACAAATATCAACTTAATTCTGTGTCATAGTTTCCGATTCAGTTCTGGTAAACTTTCCGACTTTTCCGAAATTAGGGACAGACAATCGAGGAGGGCGCAATACATAAGTTGAAGCCAAGTCCCTGCAACCTCAAACCACTTGAACCTCCTAATACCGTGAACAGTCTTAGACCCCCTGGCGCTTCCCATCTTTCCGCCCCTTTCCGATTCTGACTGTGAACCCGTGACCCCTAGCCCCTCCATCTCCAGAGTATGAACCCCCCTTTGGAAACCATTCAGAACCTCCGGAAACCCTTTCGGAAGCCTCTAGCTAAGCGCTGACACGCAGATTTAACATAGTGCCTAAGCCTCCTAGAGTGTGGAGCACTTGGGAAAATTAGGTGGGTGGATCTGATGGAGGACCTAGTAATGCATGGAATGATGTTAAGGAAGGAGAAATGGAAATAGGATTGTAGAATAGAAGTATAATTGGACTCAAAAGAATAATAATGATAATTTTGTATAATTTTTGTTTTGAATTGAACTTGGTTTTTGGAATTGAAATTGAATTGAAGATGGAAGGAGCTGAATTGCAAGTGTGGAAAAATGATAATGAAAACAGAATGAGTGAGAGTGAATGGAAGAGAAATTATGAGGTGCTTATGGAATGGGTAATGGTCCAGGTTTGGACAGGTATGACTTGTGAAAGTCTTGAACGAGTTCTGAAGTGTGGTTAAGTTCTGTTGCAAGGAGCCATGAAGTTTCTTCATCTGTGCCTTTGTATCCTGCCCACCACACTAAATACAACAACTTGCATGCCGTGCATCTGTTATTGATCTTTGAGTCGAGGCTTTCAGATACCTCAAATTTGGTTTCACCTTCAATGATGACTGGAGGCAGAGGTGGTTGAATGCGATTAGGAATGGGATGAGGAGAGGCTGGCTTGAGCATTGAAATGTGGAAGACAGGGTATACTGCATTCATGTAGTCTGGGAGTTTCAGAGTAACTGAGTGAGTACTAAGACATGCAATGATTTCAAATAGACCCAAAAATTTCTCAGCTAGCTTTTTTGCTGGATGAGTAGTCCTAAAGAAGTGAGCTTTGACAAATGTGAGACTGCTGATTGGAAAGTCTAGGGATGGAAGTTGTTTAGTATCTGCTGAGGTTTGGTACATTTGTTGAGCCTTGAGAATTGTCAAGTGCACGTACCAAGCACCCGGTTACTCAGCAGTACCGACCGAACGATCAGTCCAATTCCATATGCAAGTGACCAATCCATGCATATGTCACTTGGTACATCGGTCTTGGCTCAGCACATTCACCATTCACCTTTCCTATTCCTATCTCTCATCCACTCTTCCCCACTCATTATCCACTAATCCTTCCCCATCCACTCCTTATTACTTGATCTGTTCTACTTCAGGACATTTTGCTATTGTTTTATTTTCAGCCATGATGTTATGACTCAGTAAAGCCGAGGAGTCGGTCAAGTCCTACAGACCGTTTCGGGGTGGCTAGGTTTCAATGTGCTTGTGCATTGCACCCTGCTGTTCCATGTGTGCCACTGATTTGGACAGGAGAGAGGCTTGTGAAGATGCCAAGGGTGTTGGCTTGAGTGAAGGACTTTAGACAGGGGAAAGGCAGATGAGAGGTTGCAAACCAAGTTGATATTCTGAGTGAGGAACTATCTACATACATCCGCTACTTATATGGGTTAAGAAGCAAGATGTGGAACAGGGTGGCATAAGGAATGGAGAACAATAAGGTATGAAAAACCATGTAGAGGCATTGTCCACAGTGATCAAGAATAGAATAAGGAATGTAGGTGAGAATAGGATAATAGAATATGGCTGAGAATAAAATAATGAAGGAGTGGGTGAGAATAGAATAATAGAGGACGGCTGAAGATAAAACATTAGGGCCATGACCGAAATAATAAGTGAATATCAAATGTTCTGGGGGAGAACAGGTAAGGGGATGGACAGGGAATGAGAGAATAGTAAGGGGTGGAAGGGATAGGGTGGGAGAAGTAGTCTAGATGATATACCAGATTAGGGAACGGCACAGGTCACCCACGGGTCAAATGTGGGTGACCCGCACCCGACCCATGGGAAACCCGAACCCGTCAACCCATGGGTTTTTTCCCATGGGTCGACGGGTGTCGGGTGTGCGCCGCACCCGCACGCGTGCGGCGCGTACGACGTGTACGGCGCGTGCGGCGCGTATGGCACGTACGACGCGTACGGCGCGTGCGGCGCGTATGGTGCATACGGTGCGTACGGTGCATACGGTGCATACGGCGCATACGACGCGTACGGCACATACGACGCGTACGACGCGTACGGCGCATACGACGCGTACGGCGCATACGGCGCATACGGCGCATACGGCACGTACGACTCGTACGGCGTGGTCGTCGCGTTCGTGGTGTCGCGTGCGCATACGGCGCTTTCGTCGCATTCGGGGCGTCGCGTTCGTGTCGGCGCGTGTGCGTACGCATAAGTTGCGTTCGTGTGTGAGTTGATGCCCCGGGTTGGGCCCAGGTCACGGGTGCTCGCGGCTTGACCCGCACCCACACCCAAGGACACCCGACCCAGTGACCCGTGCGGGTTGGCCTGACCCGTGCGGGTTGGCCTGACCCGTGCGGGTTGGCCTGACCCGTGCATTTCCCTATACCAGATGTACCAAACTGAGACTGCATGATAGTGAGGATAGTATGGGTAAAGGTCGGTTGGTCGGTTGGTATTACCAAGTGAACTGGAGCTTAGTATCGTAGACTTGACAGTATCCCCCCCTTAGCGGCTGAACCCATGAAGCCGGTGAGCAGAGATTGAATATAAGGTTCCAACACCTAAATGTGATATCACAAAAAGTTTGGGGTCTGGTGCCCGAACACAATCACTGCTTCCACTAGTACACACATCACATCATTATCTACCGCAACAAAATGGGTTACGAAACGGATGAGAAAAATGCGCAAAAAGATGAGATGGAGAGGAAGAGGTTGGAGAGACAGCAGAAGTGAGAGGCTGAGGCCACCTGAATTTCCAAGGCCAAAGCCAAGAAAAGGGAGGATGAGGTCATGGCAAAGGCAGCTGCTAAACTAGCAGCAGAAAGGGAAGAGGCCGATAGGAAAGTGGCCGACGCTACTGCTGAAGCAGTTGAGAGGGAGCGGGAGGAGTTGGAAAAACAGGCAGAGAACCGGGGCCTAGAGGATTCAATTGAGATGGGACCTCCTCCAAATGCAGGGAAGCAGGATAAGGCTCCTGAAAGCAAGGGTGCCAGTACCATGGGGGCTTCCGGAGGTTCGGGAAGACCAAAGGGTTTGCTCCGCAAGAGGGGTAGGAGTGCGGGAGCGGGACCTAGTAAGAAACTGAACATGAGGGGAGGGCTGATGGAGGCCAAGGTGTGTGGGGATATTCGTGCTTTTATTATATATATATATATATATATATTTGACTGATTTTTTCTACTAGCCAGATGTTCAGTGAGGCATGTAGGGGCAGCATACGGGTGATGCAACATGCACCATGTAAAGTGCAGCCTGGCAGTGCCTCGGCAGCGCAAGGTGAAGAGTCAGGAAGAGGTGGAGTCAGAGAGGGAGAGTGAGGAGGAGCAGAGTGGAAGGGGGGGAATGGAAGAAGAACAAGAGGAGGAGGAGCGGCTGATGAAGAGGCCAAGAAGGGCCGCCACAATGCGGCCGAGCAAGTGGGTGATGGCTCTGAGGCCAAGCAGTCAAGCAATGACTGTGGATGTCTCACAGCTGGAAGAGTTGGGGTCCCAGCATGCTGCCGAGATCTGGGAGGATATCCTGCAGGGGCAGGGAAGGATGATGAGGGTGCTTCTCCGGATGGTGGAAGGGATTGAGTACATAGGTCATACCGTGGCCTTGTTGGGTGAGGACCAGCATGGAGATTCGGGAATGCTAGGTAATACAGGAGTTCCAGAAGAGTTGGATGGGAGTGATAGTCCAGGGGAGGACTAGTTGAAAGATGATGATGGTGGAGAGGATAAGGGGGAGGATAAGGAAAAGGATGAGGAGATGATAGTAGATGAAACCTTACTGAAAATAGAATTGTTATTATTTTATTTTATTTTGACTGAAAGAAATAGAGGCATGTGAACATGCTGGGATTTTTGGCAGATCCAGTTGTGATAAACTGAAGGGAAGGGACATCAATTATGAGGTCGGGAATAGAGTGTCTGGTTGATGTAGGGGCAGGATGGATAGGATTTAATGGTCGGGACAGGGAGTGAATGAAAGGGAATTCAGGAGATGGACATCTTCGGGAGGGGAGATTGTGTAGTTTGAAGTGTTTCTAGCTAGTCCCCACCCCCCCTTTTTAGGTAGATGTCCCACCGTCTACTCTAAAGTGCTGGCCTTGAGCCAAGGGAATGGAAAGGAGTGGTAAGAGCATGTCAATGTGGATGTATGGAGCAGATGAAACAAGAATGGATGGGGACAGACGGAAAAGACCTTGGCCAAACGAGCCGAATGGTGTCACTGACCGAGAGGTCCCAGCTAAAAAACTTGCCAGCCGTTCTAGTATACAAGCATGTGTGAGGCAGTTTCATTGACTAGGGCTATTGGCAGAGCTTCCAGCGATGGAACAGGATCCTGGGTGAGGCTTTTGGAGCAGTGGCAAGTGCCAACTGGACCAAGGCCATCAGGATGCACCTAAAGGTATTAGTGGTGTGATGGAACGTAATACTGCCCAATACCCTGTTAATCAATGGATTATAGCGGGTGAGTGAGTTGTGACTGAATATTGCTGACCGACGGATCTAGTGATGTGACAGACAGATGGTGGACTGAGATTGTCCTGACGGAAGATCTAGTGACATGTCTATATATTCAGTAATAACCGAATTAGCAGTACTGGATCGAAGAATTCTAAACGAGAATAAAGTAAAGGGGTAACTATGAATGGATGCTGACATGATCAAGCATGCAAGGTGGGTTGCCGAAATCTTTCGGCACCTGGAAGAAATTAAACGGAAAATAAGGAGACATAGGAGCATTGATCTAAACCTCACTACGAGTCAACACAACTCTCGGTGTGCTTAGAGGCTAATGGATGGCAGACTACTCTTTGGTCGCCGTTGCTGAGTCCTCAGCATTGACTTCCAAGGCATCAGATGCCTGTGAGATGGAGTCAGGAGTGGTAGTCACATGGGCTTTGGTTGCCTTGGGGCATTCAGCGACTTTATGATTACTGGCAGCACAGAGGAGACACAAGTTGTTGTCCATGCGTCTTTGTCGTTCGGTCGGGAGAAGTTTGCCATCCTTTCTGAGGGTTTTAGTATACTCAGGTAGGTTTGGCTGGGGTGTTTTCCCGTCCTTGTTCTTAGGCATGTCCTTGCTGCTGTTATCATTGCTGTTATGTTGCTGGCGGTTGTCTGAGCTGGATCTGTTGCCAGGCTTGTCCGATCTTATATCTTTCTTCGGCTCATTACTGCCCTCCACAGACTGTTCTGCCTTTCATTCCCAATACCTCATATTGATCCTTTGAACGTGATTTCGAAGTTTGTCGAGTGTACAAGGTTTATCAAAATGGATGAGGCCGTCTTTGATGCGCTTTGGCAGTGTTGTGTATGCCTTGCAGAGGAGAGTGTTGTCATTGTAGTCGACAAAAGCCACGAGCCTGTAAAATTCCACAAAAAACCTAGTGGCTTTGTGGTTGTCCTGGATAGTTAGCTTTTCGAGGGCCATCTCAGCATTGGCTCTCCTGTCCCAAGAGCCTAAGTTGATCTGTAACTCATCGATAAAAAGCTCCAAATTGCTGGTCCAGCAGGGTTCCATATTGGGGTTACCCATCAGGTAGGGCTCGAAGCATTCAAGAGCCATTCCTTTCAGGTAGGAGACCATATAGTTAACTTTATGCCTATCGTCAGGAATGAGTTAGGCCAGGTGCGGAAGTTCATTCTGCAAAGGAAGATGAAACCCTTTACCATTGAAGGGTTCCGGTTCTCAAATCCTGGTAGCTTGACTGTCCTGTCGGTGATTCTGGGTGGTCCTGCCAAGTTCAAGAATGGCGTTTAGGAGGTCATTGTTATTGGCCAGGTTTATAGGGGCCCTGGCCCTGGGAGGTGGCCTGGCTTGTGGAGCCTGCCTGGCCTGTAAGGCTGGCCAGGCTCGGGGAGCTTGCCTGGCTTGCGGCGGTACAGCCACAAGTGGAGGGGGTATGGCTGTGGGTTGGGGAGGTGTGGCCATGGGTTGACGGGGTGCAACTGCGGGTTGGGGAGGTGTGGGTATCAGAGTGCGAGGAGGTTCAGGCATGTTTGCCTGTCGGTGGTGCTGAGGCTGTTCCTCAGTTTCAGCATCTGCATCATAATGTACTGAACCGGGTTCGTCCTCTGCTGGATGGGGTTCTTGATTGCCGTTGTCATAATCTGCATATTCAATGTTGTCATCGACAACCTCTTCGATGTGTGGTTCTTGCTCAAAGGGGGAGGTGAGATGCTGCAGTTCTATTGTCAGCGAGGTATAACCAATGAGAAAGGGTGGGGTTCCAGAGGCTTCACGCTCCCTTCATTGATTTACTGTGGGGGTGAGCCGATTGTCATCTATGTGGGCTGTTGATCTAGTATGTGGGGGCATGATCGTAAGAATGGAGGTGGCATGGAAAGCAGTGTCACTCAGAATATACTGTTATGACTAGGTAAAGCCGAGGAGTTGGTCAAGTCCTGCAGACCATTTTGGGGTGGCTAGGCTTCAACGTGCTCGTGCATTGTGCCCTGCTGTTCCATGTATGCCACTGATTTGGACAGGAGAGAGGCTCGTGAAGATGCCAAGGGTGTTGGCTTGAGTGAAGGACTTTAGACAGGGGAAAGGCAGACGAGAGGGTGCGAACCAAGTTGATATTCTGAGTGAGGAACTATCTACATACATCCGCTACTTATATGGGTTAAGAAGCAAGATGTGGAACAGGGTGGCATAAGGAATGGAGAACAATAAGGTATGAAAAACCATGTGGAGGCATTGTCTACAGTGATCAAGAATAGAATAAGGAATGTAGGTGAGAATAGGATAATAGAATATGGCTGAGAATAAAATAATGAAGGAGTGGGTGAGAATAGAACAATAGAGGATGGCTGAAGATAAAACATTAGGGCCATGACCGAAATAATAAGTGAATATCAAATGTTCTGGGGGAGAACGGGTAAGGGGATGGACAGGGAATGAGAGAATAGTGAGGGGTGGAAGGGATAGGGTGGGAGAAGTAGTCTAGATGATGTACCGGATGTACCAAACCGAGACCACATGATAGTGAGGATAGTATGGGTAAAGGTCAGTCAGTCGGTCGGTATTACCAAGTGAACTGGAGCTCGGTATCATGGACTTGACACATGACCCTATTGTTATATTCGGTCACTCTCTATTATTCTATTCTTGGCCACAATTCTTTTATCTTATTCTCATTGTTCTATTCTTGTCCACATTCCTTATTCTATTCTTGATCATTGTGGAAAATACCTCCACATGATTCTTCATACCTTATTGTTCTCCATTCATTATGCCACCCTGTTCCACATCTTGCTTCTTAACCTATATAAGTAGTGGATGTATGTAGATAGTTCCTCACTCTGAATATTGACTTGGTTCACATCCACTAGTCCTCCCTCTTTCTGTCTAAAGTCCTTTACTTGGGCTGACACTCTCGGCACCCTCCCGGGTCCTTCTTCTGTCTAAATGAGTGGCACGTATGGAACAGCAGGGCACAATGCATGAGTACATTGAAGCCTAGCCACCTTGATCGGTCTGCAGGACTTGGCCAACTCCCATCTGCACTATCGGCATTACTGAGACTTAACAAGAATACTGATTTGAAGCTGCTGATGCAATTCGTCCAGGTCAACTACAAAGTCTTGCACTTGGGATGAAGCAAGGTCATGTTCAGGATGAATGTGTTATATCCGTGATATAACTCCAATATCCCAGACATCCCACATAGGGTGCTATGAAGAATCCCACCCCGAACCAAGTCCGAACTCACCTCATCACCTCCGAGTCCAACAAGCAATGACTACCTTGGACCTTGGACCTCTTTCCTTTCTTGTTGAACAATAGTCTTATTGTAACACCAGATGTAGATTTCTTTTGTAACCCATCTTCGTTCATCTTATTGTTTTCTTGGACATTCCCAATTAGTTACAATAAGGACTGCATGTATAAATACCTCCAGACTTCTGTACTATACCTTAGTTCAAATATCGACTTAGTATTCCCACTCACCCTCTGAACTCCAAACTTCTAAATCTCTGAACCTCAGAAATAAGGGACTGACGATCAAGGAGGGTGCAACATACAAGTTGAAGCAAAGTCCCTACGACTTCAAACCCACGACTTCGGACTGACTACATCAGCTCAGACCTGATGCGACCTTGGACTTAACAGAATGGTGAAATTGGGATGATAGCCTTTGTTGGTAAAGAATGGCAAGACTCCCATAGTGGTACTGGGAGCATTTTTCAGGCACCGGTACTGCCAACGATGCGTGGGCTGAGCATTATAGTAATAGTGCTAGCTTCACGATACTGGTGAGAAGCGGCCAAGTCCTGCAGGCCAGTTGTAGTGGCTTGGCTTCAATGTGCTCATGTGTTGCGCCCTACTTTCCGTATGTGCCACTGATTTGGGACAGAAGAGATACCTGGGAGAGTGCCGAGAGTTTCAGCCCGAGTAAAGGACTTTAGACAGGAGGAGGGAGGACAAGAAGGCGTAAACCTAGTTGATTTCCAGAACAAAGAACCATCTACATACATTCACTACTTATATAGGTTAAGAAGTGAGATGTGGAACAGGGTGGCACAAGGAATGGAGAACAATAAGGTATGAAGAATCATGTGGAGGTATTGTCCACAATGATCAAGAATAGAACAAGGAATGTGGACACAAATAGAACAATGAAGTATGACCGAGAACAAAAGAGTGAGTGAAAATAGAACAATGGCCAAATATAAAACAATAGGGCTATGGCCGAATAATAGGCGAGTAGTAAATGTCCCAAAGGGGAGCAGTTACAGGGAAGGGGAATGAAAGAATAACAATGAAGAGGGGGTGAGATGAGGAAAGTGAACCAAATGATGAGCCAAATGTACTAAGCCGAGACCACATACTAGTGAAGAATGACTTGTCACTGGTGTGGATTAAACAGTAAGGGTTGATCGGTCGGTATTACCAAGTGAATCAGAGCTTGTGTCAAGTACACGTACCGAGGATCTGGTAACTCGGCGGTACCGACTAAAATACTCCATTAAGTAACCAAATACGAACCATTCAATGAGTTGTTCTCGGCCAGACACACATATCGGTTACATTCCTCATCCCCATCCACGCCTACTCCTCACTCCTCGGTCCGTCTCACTTCGGGACCTCCTGCCCTTGTGTTATCCTCGGCTACAGCCTTGTTTCATAAACAGGCATTTCCTATTGTCCTATCCTAGGGCACGTTCTACTATTCTGTCCTTTATTGTTTTATCCCCGTCTTACATTTCTTATTCTAATTTTGTTCGTTGTGGACAATAACCACATGCTCTGCATACCTTATTGTTCTACATTCCTTATTTCCACATGTCGCTTCTTAACCTATATAAGTAGGACATGCATGTACATACTTCCTCATTCTGGGTATCGACTAGGCTTAGGCCCTTCTACCTTCTTCTCTTCTGTTAAGTCCTCGACTTGAGCCGGCATCATCAGCATCCCCTCGAGTACCTGTCTGTGGCAAATACAGTGGCACGCACGGCAAGTAGGGCACAACGCACGAGCACGTTGAAGCCAACGCCACTACTCTTGGCCTGCAGGACTTGGCCATAGTCCACCCGACCTTCTCGCCAACACCCCTCGGCAGTACTGGAGTCCGTCAGTATCCGACGCTTGACAGCTTGGTATCATAGGCTTGACAGCATTGTTATAGGCAAACTCTGCGAGGGGTAGTAATGAAGCCAAATTGTCTTGTTGATAGTTGCAATAGACATGAAGGTACTGCTCTAATGTCTGATTAGCACATTCCGTCTGGCCATTGTTGTAATTTGATACGCAGATAAGGGTGGAAAGTATGACCGACAATGTATTTTCTTGTAAATACTCTAGCTTATATATGTATCAATACCCTTTGTTCTCCTAATCCGGCTTCAGTGACTTTACGTGACATGTGACGTATCGCCTCCCGCAGCCCAAACTCCAACACTCCCACTCTGCGGAGGCATGCCTTTCAAGTAGGATCCTCGACATACCAACCATGCTCGGTCAGTCTAAACTCTTTCCATGCATCAGATGCCATGGAAGAAATCCTAATGTTCTTTTCTTTTCTTCTGCTAGCACCGCCTTCTTGATTTGCCTGCTCCCACTGAATTTGGGAATTGGATGTCCTAGTTGGAAGCAATGTGTCAACAGCACTATGTGCATATTCCATGAATTCTTGAGTGAATTCAGCTTCATGTTTATGATCACATGCAGGTCGCACCGCATTTGCTATGAGTGCAAACATACGTAGATTCTCCTTGGCATACGTAACCATATCGCTTGTATCATCATCCATGGACTGATCAGAGTCAACTTCTCTTGCAATATGTGCCGCTCCTGTAACAATCTTGTCTTTGATTTCCTGTGGCATGTCAGCGATACACTTTGCCACCACATGGCCTACACGCCCACAATGGAAGCAAACACCATCTTGCCCTTTTGAGTTTCCCCAGTCAATATCTGTTGC
>QLPI01016768.1:0-13944 GCA_003314275.1 Chroogomphus rutilus | reverse complement strand
GTGAACCAAATGATGAACCGAATGTACCGAGCCAAGGCCACACATGATATGGGTAAGGGTCGGTCAGTCGGTACTGCCGAGTAAATCAGAGTACGGTATCATGGACTTGACACATATCGAACACATTCGCGAAGTTCTTCGATGATTACACAAACACAACCTTTACACTCGAGAAGACAAATGCTCTTTCCACCAAATGTCCGTGATTACCTTGGATATATACTATCACTGGAAGGTCTTACGATGGCGGAAGACAAGTCAAATGCATCACTCAATGGCCCAAGCCACGAAAAGTCAAGGACGTCCAATCATTCCTCGGATTTGCAAACTTCTATCGAAGATTCATTTTCAACTATTCCTCCATTATGACTCCTCTTACCTGACTCACTCTCAAAGGTCTGGCATAGAACTGGAGTGAGGAGTTTAGAGATGCGTTTAATAAGCTAAAACTGGCATTTACGTCTGCCCCCATCTTAACTCATTGGACTCCTGATTTGCCCTTGATTGTGGAGACAGATGCATCCGATTATGCTTTAGCAGCTATACTCTCTCAACACTCCCCAGATGGCGAGCTTCATCCTGTCGCTTTTCATTCCCAAACTTTCACTTCTCCCGAACTCAATTACAACATTCACGATAAAGAACTGCTCGCGATTTTCGAAGCTTTTCAAAAGTGGCATCACTACTTAGAAGGTTCCGGCGACCCTGTCAATGTCGTCACCAATCATAAGAACTTGGAGTATTTTTGTACCACCAAGTTGTTATAGAGATTATGGCAACTTTGTACAGTAGTTTAGAGAAGTTGTTGGACAATCTAATTTAATATCTCCTCAGTGTAGTCAATCACTGAGAATATATTCAAAATATACCTAATTTAATATCTTACAGATAAAAAGAAAGAATGTCAGATGAAATAATATGTGAACTATAGTACTTTACTCACCTCCTCAGTGTAGTCAATCACTGAGGAGGAAAGCACACACAGGTGATGTTTCACCTGCATATATCCTACAACCGGCTCCTGACCCTATCGAAGGTTTGAGCCAGGCTGCCGGTCCCTATCCAGGGAGCCGGCCATGCACGTAGTGCAGTACATGTGTAGGCGCGCGTGAGTATATACAAAACAAAGAATAGCTCCCTCAATATTGAGGGTAAAAATACACAATAATAATCAAAAATTTTAGAATGTAAAAGCGCACAGGATGACATAGAAATCGATATAAAAGTACAATATATTGAGGTTGGTCTCTCAGGGGTGAGATGCAAGTTTACACCCTACAGTTGTTGACTAAACATCAAGCTAGGTGGTTGGAATACCTTTCTCAGTTTAATCTCGTCATTTGTTTCAGACCAGGTCGTTTGGGCACTAAGCCTGATTTGCTCACTAGATGATGGGACGTCTACCTTAAGGAGGGGATGAGCGACTACACCACCATTAATCCCCAGAACCTTCGACCCATCTTCTCTCAACATCAGTTGACCGCGTCCCTTTGAGCCACGAGCCTTGTCGAACCCGTACTGAGGGCCTCAACGACATTAAACATCATCTTCCTTCTGACTCCTTAGCCCAGAAACACCTCGCGAATAATGACGACCCAAAGTGGCAGACTAATTCCAACAGTCTGTTACTATTCGATGATCGCATCTATGTTCCCAAGGCCCAAGACTTACACTTATACGTATTACAACATAAGCATGATCACATTCTTTCTGGACAGTTCGGAATTAACAAAACCAAAGAACTTGTCAGACGCGACTACAATTGGCCTGGCATGCGCTCATTTGTTAAAGACTACTGCAAGTCCTGCACGATGTGTATGCCGAATAAATCACAATGTCATAAGCCATATGGATTACTCAAACAGCTTCCAGTACCAGATAAACCCTGGAACTCGATATCCATGGACTTCATTGAGCAGCTCCCCACATCCTCGGGATTCATGGCCATCCTAGTCATCGTCGACCGCTTTTCCAAACAGTCTATCTTCATTCCCACTTCTATTACCATCACTTCTGCTCAGCTCACAGAACTCTTCGTACTCCACATATTCTCCAAACATGGCATTCCTTCTCACGTCACTTCAGATAGAGCTTGGAATTCGTGTCCCACTTCTGGCATTCTCTCAGGAAAGCCCTTGACATGAAGTTGCATTTCACCTCAGGCTATCACCCAGAAGGTGATGGCCAGACCGAGCATACTAATCAGACATTAGAACAGTACCTTCGTGTCTATTGCAACTATCAACAAGACAACTGGGCTTCGCTATTACCCCTTGCAGAGTTCACCTATAACAATGCTCCTAGTGCTACCACTGGAGTCTCGCCTTTCTTTGCCAACAAAGGCTATCATCCCAATTTCACCATTCATCCCAAATGTGACCTCGCTTCATCACGAGCACAAGACTTTATAGTCGACCTGGACAAATTGCACCAGCAGCTTCGAACCAATATCCTCGATGCTCAACAAATGTACCAGACCTCAGCAGACTCTAAGTGACTTCCATCTCCAGACTTTCCTATTGGTAGTCTCACGTTTATCAAGGCTAAATTCCTCAGGACTACCCATCCTACGAAAAAGCTAGCTGAGAAGTTTTTGGGTCCATTTGAAATCATTGCACGTCCCGGTACTCACTCAGTTACTCTGAAACTCCCAGGCTACATGAATGCAGTACATCCTGTATTCCACATTTCAATGCTTGAGCCAGCCTCTCCTAATCCCATTCCTAATCGCATTCAACCACCTCTGCCCCCAGTCATAATCGATGGCGAAACCGAATTTGAGATATCCGAGATCCTTGACTCGAAAATCGATAATCGACGTATGGCATGCAAATTGTTGTACTTAGTACGGTGGGCAGGATACAAAGGCACAGATGAAGAAACTTTATGGCTCCTTGCAACAGAACTCAACCACACTTCAGAACTTGTTCAAGACTTTCACAAGTCATATCCTTCCAAACCTGGACCATTACCCATTCCATAAGCACCTCACAATTTCTCTTCTGTTCACTCTCGCTCATTCCCTTCATTATCACTCTTGTATTTCAGTTCCGTTCATTCTGTCTTCAAGTTCAAAAAACAACCTCAATTCTGATTCACTCATTCCAACTTGCAATTCAGCTTCTTCTTTCCGATTTCAAGTTCAACTCTCAGTTTCCACTCCATCATTCCTTATTCCAATTCAACTCTTAAATCCGAACCATTCCATTCATGCTCAAGTCCAATCCAAATCAAAATACAATTCAATCTCCACTATTCTACAATCCTAATTCTACTTCCCCATCCTCCATATAATCAAAAGCATTCTTCGGGTTTTCAGACCCCAACACCCAATTCTCCCAAGTTCCCCGCACCCTGGGTGGCTCCTGCACAATGTCTGCACTGGCAGATCTCTGATAGCCTATTTGCAATGACAAGTTCCTTACCTCCGCTTGCAATTTGTCATTTGACATTCTCAGCTCGGCATTCTCATGCCTACTGTCCACCACTTCACGTCGAAGCTTGTCCACCGACTGCTTGAGCTCCACTAGAGCAGCAGTCAATGCAATGACTGGTGAGTGCTGGGGAGGAGCAGGAACAATGAGGGAAGGAGGGGGGATGACCATGGGGGGCAGTGAAGGAAGAGGCGGGGGGGATGGCATAGGTGGTAGAGAAGGAGTAGGAGGTGGAGGTGGAGGGGGTGGAGGGGGTGGAGGCATAGGTATTGACACTGTTATGTGTGGTGTCGGTACCGCCAATGGTGGTGAGAGAGTGGGTGGTTCAGGAGGAGGGGGGGATGAAGGCTGGGGAGTAAAGGTCCCACCATGCTAGAAGAGGGGGGTATGCATCCTCGCCCTTTTCGAAGGTCCTGGCTCATCCGAATTGCGAACCTCAGGTGTACCTTCCCTTGCCCTTTTCTTCCTCGGACTTCCCTCAACTTCGTTATTTAACACCTTTCCCTTCCCTTTACCTTTCCTCTTACTGGTGCCTCTACCTCGCACATTGATTGAACATCCCACACCTGTAAGGGCAACCCTTCAGCATCGACTGGAGGTATCTCACAGAAGAGCTAAGCAGGGGGAATCCAAAGTTTTAATTATGACTACCTAAGTACATGTGGGGCTCTCACCTAAGCAGGGGGAATCCAAAGAGGAAAGTCTAAGGATCCTGCTGCTGGTGAGCCCTTCTTATATCCTTTATGTAAGTGGTCTGTGCACTTGCTTACAAATCAATACATCGGAGTTTGTAGAGCCAACCTCCTGGTACTAAGTCCGAGGCTCGGGCGCTTATTCCTGCACCAACTCCCTGCTTACTGACCTCTGGTAGCTTATCTGAAGTGCCAGATTTCACACTTCCGCTTGCGATTCCTCATTTGTAATTCAACCCTTGGACATCTGATATTTGTTGTCCACCATTTCCTGGCAGAGGGCATCGACTGACCTTTGCAGCTCTTGAATGGCGAGTGTGAGGGCGATGACAGGCAAAGGCTGGGGAGGGGCAGGGGCTATGGGTGGCAGAGGGGGGAAGACCGCAAGAGGTGGTGAAGAGACAGATGGTGGCAATGGCACAGGTGGTGGTGGTGGTGAAGGAGTTGGAGGTGGGGGAGGAGGCAGTGGAGGAGGTGGAGGTGTGGGCAAGGACACCATTATCCGTGGTGTTGGCACCACAGTGGGCAGTGGTGACGACTCAGGAAGTGGAAGGGGTGGTAGTAGAGGTTGAGGGGTTGACAAGCCACAAAGGAAAAGGGTGGTATGCATGCTGGACTCCATCCTTGGCCTTTTCGAGAGACCCACCTCATTGTCTTCTTCACCTTCCGGCATACCTTCTCTCGACCTCTTCTTAGACCTCGGACTTCTCTCATCCTCGGGATTCCTCTCCCTGACTTTCCCCTTATTCTTCCTCTTACCAGTTCCCCAACCTCTCTCATTTATGCTGCATCCCACACCCCTCTCACCACACCATATGCATGCACCCAGATCCAAGTCCCCATCCCACTTCCTCAAACATATATTGCCTCACTTTTTGCAGTGCTTGCAAGGCTTCTCAGTGATGTGTCCACACAACCAAGGTGTTTGATCGTTGTCTTCACCTAACTTTGCCTTTCGATAGAAGACACCATGTACATCTTCCTCGTTGTAACGCATCTGTAGACGAGCATACTGCAACAAATGATTAGCAAAATAAAGAAATCCAAAGCAATGCTTTACTCACCTTCGCACTCTTCGAGTTTGCTCCTTCGACCCAAGGCTCTCGCACATCAATGTATCCTTGTTCAAGAAGCGCATTGCTGCACTTGATAGTTGACGTTGAAGGGGTAGGGACATCGATGGGACAAGTGGTGTTGTCACCTCTAAGATAGCTGGCAATGGGTGAGGTGTAGAGACCCATGAGCTTCTGTACATAGGCAGGGTTGATATACAAAGTTTCCATTTGGCAAAGTCAACGATGGTTACCTCCCAAACTCCCTCATGGCCACTCTTATATGCTTTCACAATTCCAAACTCCAATGGGGCCTTTCGTCTACAACTTCATTTCCGTGGCCTCATGGGACTCACCTGTAAGGGGGGGATACTATTAGGAACTGTTGCACCGGCATGCCCGACTATTCAATTCAGCCCATTCAGCCTAACTCTGCCCTCACTTGCCTATTCAACCACATGCTCTCAGCCCTCGAATTCTATGCACCTCATGTATCCATCTTGGTGTCACATGCAACTGTCAATATGCTCCACTCATTTACGTCAATCCCATATGCTTGCAAATACATTTTCACTTCATTTACTTTTAATACTTTCTTCATTACATTCCACTCCACTTTCCTTATTTGCAATTCCATTCTATCTCTGATATCCAATCTGCTACTACGTTCCTTATAGGGTAACTCCATTGGGACTTGGGGTGACACATCACCCCCAATGTTATGGAGGAGATCAAGATTTGGGACATAGTATTTCCGTTCTCGCTTTTTTATGATCCTCGGCTTTCTTATCTATTATAGGAATCTAGTCGACTCCTAGTAGATTTGAAAGTAGTATAAAGATCTTGTACATTCAGTAGTTCAGTCTTCAGTCAGATAATCGACTTTGATTTCGACTAAGCTAATTCTTTCTGTCTCGCTATTCCAAAATTAGGGACCAGTGCGATCTGGTGGGTGCAACATACAAGTTGAAGCCGTGCCCTACCCTGAACCTTGCCATTGTTTATCTTTGGGAGATATTACGTTTATTACAATTACGTCATTCCTTCACATCGTAACAGTATTATCTGACTTCTACACCTGATCGCACCTCTTTTCGCATATCATCTTTACATATCACGACCCTCATGAATACTCGATCCACTACTCGTAATCTACCCTTCATCGTAGAAGTACCAAGTCAGTTGCAGGAGATTTCCACACTTCGACGGCTGTCAGAACAACCTTCGATTTGTGAAGCTAGCCCATTAGGTGGGAATGCTCCTCCTGAACACGAGGACGATGACGAAGAAGAACCAATCGACGATAACGATGACAACAATGAGGCAAATCCGAACCCTATTCAAGTTTCAAATTCGAACCCCACTCATGTTTCCAATCTGACTCTTAATTCCATTTCTAGTACGGACAAAATTGTCAAGGCACTCGTCGATCGTTTGGCCCAACCACCCCCTAGATCTAATCCCAACCCTGGCCACCATGCCAAGGTTCATGAGCCCGAGATTTACAATGGCACCGACCAAGCTAAGCTTCGCACATTCTTCTTACAATGCATGCTGAACTTTCGAGACCGTCCGTCTGTATTCTTGATGGATAGGTCAAAGGTCCAGTATGCCATTTAGTATCTCACAGGCCCTCAGTACTTCGAACCTGCAATTCTAGGCGAAATCCAACCTGAGCCTAGCTGGCTTAAGGTCTGGAGAGACTTTTGTTAAGAACTCGAGACCAACTTCGGTCCATTCAACAGCACTGTGCAAGCAGATATCGAACTCAGCAAGATAGTCATGAAAGACACCCATCGTGCAGCAAGATACTTCATCGACTTCACCCAAGCCTCCACTCGCACTCAGTGGAATGACGCCGCCCTCACACATGCGGCACACAAAGGGTTGGCCAGACGCATCAAGGACAGCCTCCTTCACTTCCCATGATTCAAAACTCTCGCTGAACTCAGACAATACTCACTCGAGATCGACAGCAGATACTGGGAATGCAAGGAGTTTGACAACTTCGGAATGCCTGCAAAGCCAAATGGGTCCTCGACCAAGTCCAACTCTAACAACAACAACAACCAGTCTTCCTCCAACTCTAATGACTCGAACAACAAGAAAAGTAAGAAGGGGGAGAAGAAGAACGGCAACGATAAGTCTTCTACCAATAACAACAACACTAACAACATTTCGTCCAAGCTCGGAAAAGATGGGAAGCTGTTTCCCAAAGAACGTCAGAGGCAAATCGACGCGGGACTCTGTCTCTTGTGTGCTTCAAAGGGTCACATAGTCAAAGACTGCCCCAAATCCAATTCCCAATCCTCATTGACTTCTTCTTCTAACAACAAAACCAACAACACCAACAACAAAAAATCGATGAAAGTGCACATGACCAAGGCGAGCACATCCGACACCAATGCTGAGGACAACATGGCGACAGAGTCGAAAAAATAAGCTGCAACCTCGGAAATACACAAGCTGAGGATTGCATTAGCCTCTCTCACGTGCTCTTCTTGAATGCCCTTTCTCCTATCTCTCGCATATCTTCTACTTCTGAAACTTTGAAAACTTCTCTAATACTTAATCTGTCTTGTTCTCTTATTTCCGAGTTTCCTCTTGTTACACTCTTAGATTGTGGTTCTTCAGACTGCTTTATTGAATCACAAGTTGTGCAAAAATATTCTTTGCCTACTAATTCAGTTCCTGCTATTCCATTGAAATTATTTGACGGTTCTACTAACTCTGTCATTACTCAGACCACTACGATCCCTATCCGATTTCTGACCGGTGAACTTCAGAACATTACTTTCTACATAACATCATTGGACGGCAGTTGCTCTGCAGTACTTGGCTTCAACTGGCTCACCCACTACAACCCATTGATTGACTGGGTATTGGGCAGTATAACTTTCAAGACTACAGAACCGACCACCGCTCCAACACCTCAGGCCTCAACTGCTGCTTCACAGTCCAGCACTTCGCTTCCAAGCAATCTGTTGCCATCTCCAAAGTTGGAGGCGCCGCAGATAGCCCTAGTTAATGCAGAAGTGTTTGTTCGTGCCTGCAAACTAGAAGGTTTGTAAGCCTTTCAACTCAACCTCGCAGATCTCAACAAATATGCTCGAGGCTCCACTACAGTCGATTCCTCTGACAACCTGGATAGCATTAAACAGCATGTTCCAGAATTCTATCATGACTTTGCTGATGTCTTTAGTAAACAGCACGGTAATACACTAGCACCTCATAGACCTTACGACCTCAAGATCAACCTCGAGGATGGCACTTTGCCCCCTCTTGGTCCCATTTATTCCCTCTCAGTATCCGAACTCAAATCACTACAAGATTTCATCGACAAACACCTCAACATGGGCTTTATTTGACCCTCATGTTCATCACATGATGCCCCAGTACTATTCATATGCAAGAAGGACGTCTCCCTGCGACTCTGCGTAGACTTTTGCAGTCTAAACAGAATTACGAAGAAGGACCGTTATCCACTTCCCCTTATTTCCAACCTCTTAGACGCCCCCAAGAAAGCTCATATATACACTAAAATTGACTTCAGACATGCCTATCACCTCGTTCAAATTGCCAAAGGAGACGAATGGAAGACAGCCGTTAGGACTTGTTATGGATCCTTTGAGTAGCTTGTCATGCCTTTTGGACTTTCTAATGCCCTTGCTGCATTTCAGCACTTCATGAACGACATTTTTGGCAATCTATTAGACAATTGCACCATCGTCTATTTGAACGACATCCTCATCTATTCTAACGATGAATCCTCGCATATCGAACATGTTTGCGAAGTTCTTCGATGATTATGCAAACACAACCTTTATGCTCGAGAAGACAAATGCTTTTTCCACCAAACGTCCGTCAAATACCTAGGATATATCCTATCACCCGAGGGTCTTATGATGGCAGAAGACAAAGTCAAATGCATCACTCAATGGCCCAAGCCACAAAAAGTCAAGGACATCCAATCATTCCTCGGATTTGCGAACTTCTATCGAAGATTCATTTTCAATTATTCCTCCATTATGACTCCCCTTACTCGATTCACTCGCAAAGGTCTGGTATGGAACTGGAGTGAGGAGTGTAGAGATGTGTTTAATAGGCTGAAACTGGCATTCACATCTGCCCCCATCTTAACTCATTGGAATCCTGATTTGCCCTTGATTGTGGAGACAGATGCATCAGATTACGCTTTAGCAGCTATACTCTCTCAACACTCCCCAGACGGTGAGCTTCATCCTGTCGCATTTCATTCCCGAACTTTCACTTCTCCAGAACTCAATTATGATGTTCACGATAAAGAACTGCTCGCGATTTTCGAAGCTTTTCAAAAGTGGCATCATTACTTAGAAGGTTCTGGCGACCCTGTCAATGTCATCACTGATCATAAAAACTTGGAGTAACTTTTGCACAACCAAGTTGTTGACTAGACGTCAAGCTAGGTGGTTGGAATACCTTTCCCAGTTTAATCTCATCATTCGTTTTAGACCAGGTCATTTGGGCACTAAGCCTGATTCGCTCACTAGATGATAGGACATCTACCTTAAGGAGGGGATGAGCGACTATGCCACCATTAATCCCCAGAACCCATCTTCTCTCAACATCAGTTGACCACATCCCTTCGAGCCATGAGCCTCGTCGAACCCATACTGAGGGCCTCAACTC
Organism: Chroogomphus rutilus; assembly: GCA_003314275.1. Taxonomy (NCBI): domain Eukaryota; kingdom Fungi; phylum Basidiomycota; class Agaricomycetes; order Boletales; family Gomphidiaceae; genus Chroogomphus; species Chroogomphus rutilus. The sequence goes on along the minus strand of QLPI01016768.1, from coordinate 4,098 downwards.
TTATGGACACCGAGCGTATCCTGAACAACATTAAACATTATCTTCCTTCCGACTCCTTAGCCCAGAAACACCTCGCAAATAACAACAACCTGAAGTGGCAGACTAATTCCAATGGTCTGTTACTATTCAATGATTGCATCTACGTTCCCGAGGCACAAGACTTGCGCTTACACGTATTACAACATAAGCATGATCACATTCTTTCTGGACACTTCGGAATTAACAAAACCATAGACCTTGTCAGATGCGACTACAATTGGCCTGGCATGCACTCATTCGTTAAAGACTACTGCAAGTCCTGCACGACGTGTGTGCAGAATAAATCGCAATGTCATAAGCCATATAGATTACTCAAACAGCTTCCAGTACCAGATAAACACTGGAACTCGATATCCATGGACTTCATTGAGCAGCTTCCCACATCCTCGGGATTCACAGCCATCCTAGTCATCGTCAACTGCTTTTCCAACAGTCTATTTTCATTCCCACTTCCATTACCATCACTTCTGCTCAGCTCGCAGAACTCTTTGTACTTCATGTATTCTCCAAACACGGCATTCCTTCCCATGTCACTTCAGATAGAGGCTTGGAATTTGTGTCCCACTTCTGGCATTCTCTCAGGAAAGCCCTCGATATGAAGTTGCATTTCACCTCAGGCTATCACCCAGAAGGCGATGGCCAGACCAAGCGTACTAATCAGACATTAGAACAGTACCTTTGCGTCTATTGCAACTATCAACAAGACAACTGGGCTTTGCTATTACCCCTTGCAGATTTCGCCTATAACAACGCTCCTAGTGCCACCACTGGAGTCTCGCCTTTCTTTGCCAACAAAGGCTATCATCCCAACTTCACCATTCATCCCGAATGCGACCTTGCTTCATCATGAGCGCAAGACTTTGTAGTCGACCTGGATGAATTGCACCAGCAGCTTCGAACTAATATCCTCGACGCTCAACAAATGTACCAGACCTCAGCAGATGCTAAATGACTTCCATCTCCAGACTTTCCTACTGGCAGTCTCGCGTTTATCAAAGCCAAATTCCTCAGGACTACCCGTCCTGCAAAAAAGCTAGCTGAGAAGTTTTTGGGTCCATTTGAAATCATTGCACGTCCCGGTACTCACTCAGTTACTCTGAAACTCCCAGGCTACATGAACGCAGTACATCCTGTATTCCACATTTCAATGCTCGAGCCAGCCTCTCCTAACCCCATTCCTAATTGCATTCAACCACCTCCACCCCCAGTCATCATCAACGGTGAACCGGAATTCGAGATATCTGAGATCCTCGACTTGAAAATCGATAATCGACATATGGCGTGCAAGTTGTTGTACTTAGTGCGGTGGGCAGGATACGAAGGCACAGATGAAGAAACTTCATGGCTTCTTGCAACAGAACTCAACCACACTTCAGAACTCGTTTAAGACTTTCACAAGTTGTATCCATCCAAACCTGGACCATTACCCATTCCATAAGCACCTCGCAATTTCTCTTCCGTTCACTCTCGCTCATTCCGTTCATTATCACTCTTCGCATTTCAGTTCTGTTCATTCTGTCTTCAAGTTAAAAGAAAAACAACCTCAATTCCGATTCATTCATTCCAACTCACAATTCAGCTTATTCTTTCTGCTTTCAAGTTCAACTCTCAGTTTCCACTCCATCATTCCTTATTCCAATTCAACTCTTAATTCCGAGCCATTCACGTTCAAATCCAGTTCAAAAAAAATAATACAATTAAGTCAACCACTTCTATTCTACAATCCTAATTCTACTTCCCCATCCTCCAAATCATCAAAGGCACTCTTCGGGTTTTCAGACCCCAACACCCAATTCTCCTAAGTTCCCCACACCCTGGGTGGCTCCTGCACAACGTCTGCACTGGCGGACCTCTGATAGCCTATCTGCAATGACAGGTTTCTTACCTCCACTTGCAATTCATCATTCGACATCCTCAGCTCAGCATTCTCATGCCTGCTATCCGCCACTTCACGTTGAAGCTTGTCCACTGACTGCTTGAGCTCCACCAGAGCTGCAGTCAACGCGATGCCTGGGGAGGGCTGGGGAGGAGCAGGAACAACAAGGGGAGGAGGGGGGACGACCACGGGAGGCGGTGAAGGAAGAGGCGGGGGGGATGGCATAGGCGGTGGAGAAGGAGTAGGAGGTGGAGGAGGAGGTAGTGGAGGGGGTGGAGGTGTAGGCGATGACACCGTTATGTGCAGTGTCGGTACCGCCAATGTGGTGAGGGAATGGGCAGTTCAGGAGGTGGGGGGGATGAAGGCTGAGGAGTAGAACTTCCACACTGGAAGAGGGGAGTAGGCGCCCTTTTCGAAGGTCCCGGCCCATCCGAATCACGAGCCTCAGGCATACCTTTCCTCGCCCTTTTCAAAGGTCCCAGCCCATCCGAATCACGAGCCTTAATGACACTCTGCATTACTGAAGGCCAAATATCGTGACGCTGGTAAACGGTTGATTCAAAGAGTGCATTGTGGTAACATTTCGGACAGAATGCAGAATTACCATCATAGTACAATGGAAGTAGCGCCGAAAGCGACAAAACCGATATTAAGAAATCGATCCCCTTCCCCCCTGCATATCTTTGACCACGTACATTTCGGTAAGTAACTATCAGAGATAAGGCCTGTCTGGTGTGAGTTCGAGTTGAGATTCAGGATAGTCTAGATGATCAGTAAACCACTTGTCTCTTCAGCTTTTCACCAAAATTCATCTTTTTGATTCTCCGTCTCTACCTTAACTTGAAGTGAGGTTAGCCTTAACAAATAACCAAACGAAGCCTACTGAGAATTACTATTGTGGTGCTTGGGTGGAGTGGGGGCTTCAAATTCGTAACTTAGCTAGCGAATTCCAACTAAAGTTGAAACCAATGCTCTAATGAAGCGCGGACCGTCATTTTGAGCTCCATTCGTTAAACGTGAACTTCAACAGCAGGTATACCTCGTGCTAGGCATATTTACTAGAATAGGCGCGTACAGCTGACAGAGATGAATATACAAGCACTCGAAGACAAAATGACATATAAACTCAACTCACATACAAGCATGTGTCAATATCTTTCAACGAAATAGGTCTGCACAAGGTTCCCATAGAGTTTCACAGGGTTTTCCGATTGCAAAAATCTTGCTCGTGACGATGTGTCACGTGGCGTCACTCACTTGATTTGTTCACCATCTCCTCTGTAAGCACAGCCCCGGGACGTGGATTACACACGTGGAATAGAGTGGCGGTCAAGCTGGTTCCTCGTCGCGCAGGCGTGGGGTAAATTGTCCCATGAGCATGCGAGGCTTAGTCGCAATCCTAAAAACCGTTCGCATCAGTTGTACAATGAGATTAAGGTATGAGGAACAAAGAAGGGACATCCAACAAAGGAGATAAGTATCTTACCTACGTATGTGACCTTAGGAGTTTCTTGGCGTTGTCGTCTAGGTACCTCTCCTCCACATTTGTGGCAGTTGGATTACAGCCCAAGGGACTTAGGTTGACATAGCGACGCGCCATCCTTGGGATTGGTTGAATAAGAGCTTATGCTACCAGCCTCAGGAATCAGTGTAGTGGTCGATATGTTCGGGGTCAAAAGAAGGAAGAGATTTAAGTTATGCTAACATATTATTCAGGCAGGTAAATCTGTGCTTATCTTACCAAATAAATATTATAATTTATTCTTGCAGTTCGTCTCTCACTTAAATTATGATTCGTTTCGCATATGTGGAACTTGGGTAAAATATCATTTGTAAGAATTTTAGGTAGAGAAACCGTGATTGCCACGTACTAATTCTATGACCCTAATCTTGTCAAACTGTCAGAAATCTCAGCATCAACAAGCTGTGTTCGCCTGGCACCGATATGGCAATATAGTTCAACGACTGATAGTCAAATCGTTCTTGTATCTTATGTCCCCCATTCTATATGCAACACGCAAAAAGGAAAGGTCAGTCGAACTTCACGGAGACCTTTGATTCTCGTCATGAAACTGCAGGAATAACTCGTTGCTGGGTAAGGCAACACAATTCAGCAACAGGTAGTCCTATCTTACATTTTTTTGGATTCTATAGATGGACATAAAAAAAGAGAGCCAGTCGAA
>QLPI01016744.1:0-16899 GCA_003314275.1 Chroogomphus rutilus | reverse complement strand
ATAAGAGTCTTGAGCTAATGTCAGCAACAACAAGAGCTTCAATACTGGAGAGCAGAAGAAGGGAATGAGCAATGATACTTGTTGGTGTATTGACCAGCTCAAGACTGAGCTTTAACTAATTACCTAAGAACTGTACATATAGTCTGGCGGAGTAGCGGAGTCCAATAACAAGCAATAGAGAGAGGAGTAGAGAAATCATGACATCCTTATTCTCCTATCTTGAGTCATGATTCCATTATCCTATCCTTTATTGTTCTATCCCCATTTTACATTCCTTGTTCTAGTTTTATTTGTTGTGGATAATAACCACATGCCCTGCATACCTTATTGTCCCACATTCCTTATTCCACATGTCGCTTCTTAAACTATATAAGTAGGACATGCATGTACATATTTCCTCATTCTGGGTATCGACTAGGCTTAGGCCCTTCTACCTTCTTCTCCCCTGTAAAGTCCTCGACTCGGGCCAGCATCATCAGCATCCTCCCAAGTATCTGTCTGTTGCAAAACCAGTGGCGCACACAGCAAGTAGGGTGCAACACACGAGTACATTGAAGCCAACGCCACTACTCTTGGCCTGCAGGACTTGGCCATAGTCCGCCCGACCTTTCGACAACACCCCTCGGCAGTACTGAAGTCCGTCAGTACCCGAAGCTTGACAGTCATACCTTATTCTTCTTTTGTTCAAGTGGCACTGAATCATTTTTATTGTTCTTTCTTTCCTTTACATACTAGACTCACATGTAGAGCTACTTCAGATCTTCGAGTCAAAGTCTAAAGTGAGCCATGTTTATTTAAACTTGTCTTCACTTTTAAACTCACATAAACTTCTAGCATTTTCTGTGTTTAGGTAGTTACTGTGCATATAAAGAGATCTTTGAGTCAAAGTCTGAATATTTTCTGTGTTTAGCTTTAATAGGTTATGGGCCCTGGCTCAACTAAATCAAACACAAGAAGCATACCTCAAAATTTATTCTTTGAAAATGCCAGAATCCTTCAAAGTTCTTCAGTACAATGAATCTGAATGATTAGACAAAAACAGTTCCAATTGGAACTTCTGGAAAGCAAGAATGATCCCTTATTTAAAAGGGGTGAAACTCTGGCCATATGTGTCAGGAACAAAGGCCAAACCTGCGGATGTAAATGGCTTAATAGAATGGGAAGAAATTGATTCCCAAGCTCTTTCCACAATCCTTATGAATATAGCTCCGAATGTACAGGCAGGACTGGATTGCAAGTCATTGAAAGCCATCTGGGACAGTCTCTTGCAAAGATATACTCAAGCTGATCCCATTAGTCAAAACCTGGCTGAAAATCAACTCTTCTCAAAGAAGTTTGTCAAAGGAGGAACAGAAATGCTACTCGCTCATCTGGCCAAACTTCAGAGGCTGAGAGAGACTTGCAGAGGCCTAGGGATTGACATTCCAGACTCTCATTTTGCAGGCATTATCACCTTATCAATGCTATCACCCTCCTGGGATGCAGTCTTAGGTTCACTAGGAGGCACATTAGATCCAATAACAGTAATATCTAGACCACAAACCAAGTGGACAAGGAGACAAGGATATATCTCCACCAACAAAGACTCTAACATGGTCTTCCAGACAAACAGGAGAATGCCAGGCAAATGCAAGAACTGTGGCAAAGAGAGACATACCAAGGCCCAATGTTGGTCTAAAGGAGGCAACAGAGAGGGACAGTTTCCTGACTGGATCAAAGCCAAAAGAGAGCTGAAAGCTGCGAACACAGTTAAAGCAGTCACAAACTCACCAATTATATGGGAATATGGTCACAGGAAAAATCCAGATGTATGGTTTGCAGATTCTGCAGCCACAGTTCATATCACCTCTGACAGAAATGAGTTCACCACCTATCGAAAATATGACACTAACCATACAATTAATGCCTTTGGGAAGAATGAAGTCCAAGCCATAGGTGAAGGAGATGTATTAGAAGATGTTGAATACCAAGGAAAAACCACAAGGATTCAACTCACTCAAGTGATCCATGTACCAAGTGCAGATGGCAAGATCATATCTCTGAAGGTCCTGGACAAAAGAGGATTTGAATGCAGAATATTCAATGGTTCACTCAGCATTCTGAATAATGGGGAAACATTTGTAGAGGCCCCACTTGGAAGTGAACTCTACGAAGTCTCGATGAAAGTAATCAAACCACAGAATATGGTTCTGGCAGCTGTCAAAAGAGATGGACCTGCTACAGACTTATATACATGGCACCAGAGACTGGGACACCTCAGAGACACTGTTCTGAAGCAGATGGTCAATAACAATGTTGTCAAAGGTATGATTGTGACAAACAAAGAATTACATGGGATCTGTGAAGACTGCATTTTTTGAAAAACCATTTCCCAACAGAGAAACAAGAGATACTTGCCTTTTTGGAACTCTACATGCAGATCTAATCGGACCAATGACCCCAGAGGCAAGGTGGTCTCCCACCATATTTTTCTTGGTGATCAATGATGATCACTCAGGTTTCGGTTTTTCATTCAACCTTAGACATAAAAACTATGGGGTGAAAGCAATGATTGACCTAGAAAAGTCAATTGAAACAAAGTTTCAGAAACATGTTCATACCCTCAAAACCAATAATGGAGGAGAATTCATTAATGAAGTATTGACAAACCACTGCCAAAGCAGAGGAATGACCATTGTCATCTCCGTTCCCCAAACCCCTGAACAAAACAGTCATGTGGAAAAGAGAAATAGGGTAGTAATAGAAGGTGCAAGAACAATGTTAAAAGACTCACTTCTGGGAAAAGACCTCTGGGGAGAAGCTATCACTGCACAGACATATATCCACAACAGATGTCCAACCAGCACATTTTCAGGGAATATCACTCCTTACAAAAAAACTCTATAAGGAACTGCCATCCATAAGTCACCTGACAGTCTTTTGGTCTAAATGCTTTATTAAAGTACTGGATGAAACATGCACCAAACTTGAAGACAAACCCAAGGAATGCCAACTGATTGGCTTCGAGGGAGATTCAATCTATGTCGTTGTTGACAAGGAAAAGAAGAAGCTAAGGTCATGCAATGTCTTTTTTTTTTGAAGGCACATATCACAGAGGTTACACTGAAGAATGTCAAAATGAAGCAGGTGCAGATTTTCCACAACAGACAGAAGTTGAAGAAGATAACATGGCTGAAAAGGAGACAAAACCTGAAGATGAACAAGCAGCTCATGAAGATAGAATAAAGAAGAGATGGACCATGACAGAGGCCTGAGGTACAGAGGTGTCAAGGAAGTCAGAAAGGATAAAGAACCAACTGACCACAGACAATGTACTCATCACCAAGCTCACGAGTGAAAACAATTTGACAAATATCAAGATTCCACATTCACATAAAGAAGCTCAAAAATTGCCAGAGGCCATACACTGGAATACCACAATGGACTATGAAGTGTCGAAACTTGAGGAGATGAACACATGGACTGAAGTCGATGAAAGTGACATACCAAGGGACACCCAGATCCTACCAGGAATGTGGGTCAATACGGTAAAGAACATTGAGACTGGAGGACTGAAGCATTGTTTGAGATGGGTAGTATGAGGGGATCAACAAATGACAAACATTTCACTGAGCAAAACCTTTGCACCAGTCTCTCAAATTTCTTCTCTGAGCATTTTACTCGTACTTGCAACCCTTAAAGACTTATGCATATTTGCTTGGGATGTTGATTTAGTCTATCTTCATGGAAAGATCAATCACGACATGTATGTTTGGCTTCCATATGGATACCAAAAGCCTGGGAAAGTTGGTAGACTGAACAAAGCATTATATAGCTTAGTGGAGGCTGCACGTGCCTGGCATGAAGACTTTGAGGAAAAATTGAGGTCAATGGGATTCACCCCTCTGAAGAGCGATGCTGGTGTGTTCATAAACAGATTGGCAAATGACTTTATGGCAATTGATATGCACCTGGATGATGTTACAGGGATATGTTCAAGTGAGGGGGAGGAACTGAGGTTAAAACTGGCATCACAGAGTTCTATAAAATAAAGGAGAAAGATACTTCAAAACCGTTCAAAGTTCTAGGGATCCTGGTAACCAGGGATGCTCACCAAGGAATATTGAAGCTTTCTCGACCAGATTATATTGACACTCTTCTTGAAAGGTTTGCAATGAATGACTGCAACCCTGTAGTAACTCCTGTGGACAAGGGTTCTCACCTCCTCAACAAAGAAGACAACCCCTATGAGAATGTCAGAGAATATCAGGCTCTAACTGGACTCTCACATATGCAGCAATGTCCAGACATAGCATATATCACACAATTCTTATCTCAATTCAACCAAAACCCATCTCATTTTGACTGGAATGCTGGAAAGCGAGGACACACACACACACACTGTACATGCACATGTATGACATGCATGCTATAGAGTTGCTCTAGATAATAAATACCTAAAAGCCTGCACACACTGGTCCTTTTCTGTGGCAGGATATAGTGCAGTCATTTGGCACAGTGGGAATATAATCTGTGACACAGCAATGTACAAACAAAAATAGAACATGAGTGATTATGACATGATGTGACCAGGACATGACCTGAGATGTGAATGTGTCACACTGACTAAGACTTGGACTTTGGCTTTGGACTTGAGTACAATAGTCTAGATGTTTCTACACTAGTCTTGACTTAGACTTGGAGACTTGACTTGGGGCTTTAACTTGTGAACTTGTTATTACAGAGGTGAGCCAGAGGCCTTTATATACAAAAACCAAGCAACAATGTGAAAAAATGTGAGAGGTTAGCTATGTCAGTTGAATGACAAAGCACAAGAACAAAGTATACAAAAGAGGAAACTATGGAGAAACTCTGGAGAAATGGTACAGCATCCTTCAATATCTAAAAGGCTCAGCAAATAGAGGAATTGTGTACAGGTGAGAGCCAGAAGCAGGGGGAGTTGAATGTAATTATGTGACCACATGGGGCTACTGCAATGCAAACTACTGAGGACTGTTGTGACTGAAACTATCAGGCTCCGGGAATGCCGAGGAGTGGCCAAGTCCTGCAGGCCGGGAATAGTGGCGTGCCTTCAACGTGCTCATGCATTGCACCCTACTTCCCATGCATGCCACTGATTTGGGACAGAAGAGATACCCGAGAGGGTGCCAAGAGTGTTGGCCCAGGTAAAGGACTTTAGACAGGAGAGGGGAGGACAAGAAGGCGTAAACCTAGTTGATTTCCAGAACAAAGAACCATCTACATACATTGGCTACTTATATAGGCTAATAAGTGAGATGTGGAACAGAGTGGCACAAGGAATGGAGAACAATAAGGTATGAAGAATCATGTGGAGGTATTGTCCACAATGATCAAGAATAGAACAAAGGAATGTAGGTGAGAATAGAACAATAAAATGTGATTGAGAACAGAAGAGTGAGTGAAAATAGAATAATAGAGAGTGGCCAAACATAAAACAATAGGGCCACTGCCGAGTGACAACAAATAGTGAGTGTCCTGAGGGTAAACAGGCAAGGGGAAGGACAGGGGATAAAAGAATGATAAAGAATAGGAGGGTGGGATAGAGATAATGAACCAAATGATGAACTGAATGTACCAAGCCAAGGCCACACACTGGTGAGGGATGATATGGGTAAGGGTTGGTTGGTTGGTACTGCCGAGTAAATCAGAGCATGGGTTTGTGGGCTTGACAGAAACTCCCCAAACGGTTATGCATTTATGCTTGCTGGAGGACCAATCACCTGGAAATCAAAGAAACAGAAGTCTGTTGCCCTCTCCACTACTGAGGCTGAGTACTATGCAGTAGGAGCAGCATGTCAAGAGGCAATTTGTATTAGACAGATAAGCCAGGAACTTCTCATCCCACTGAATGAGCCCACTCTCATTTTATCAGACAATACTGGGGCAGTTTCCCTGTCAGACAACCCTGTCTTTCATAGTCGGTCTAAACATATAGATATCCAGTGGAACTAGGTGGGCAATCTCATCCAGTCCAAACTCATTCGCACATCACATATCCCTGGTACCCAAAACAGCGCCAACTTCTTCACCAAAGCTCTAAATTGTTTTGAACATGAGAGATGCATTAAACTGTTGGGAATGGACTAGACAATTTGAACTGATGGGAAGTGTTAAGTTTTACACTGTAAAGTCAGTTCAAAGTCTTTTCCTTTCCAATAGATAATAGAGGACTAGGTGGAACACTGCAGTGTGGATTGTTTTATTCTCCTATTGTTCTTTCTTTTTATTGTCATACCTTATTCTTCTTTTGTTAAAGTGGCACTCAATCATTTTTATTGTTCTTTCTTTCCTTTAAATACTCACATGTAGAGCTACTTCAGATCTTCAAGTCAAAGTCTGAAGTGAGCCTCATTTATTTAAACTTGTCTTGACTTTTAAACTCACATAAACTTCTAGTATTTTCTGTGTTTAGATAGTTACTGTCTATATAAAGAGATCTTTGAGTTGAAGTCTGAATATTTTCTGTGTTTAGCTTTAATAGCCATCAGCCATTGCATGAAGATACAGGGTCACCATCATCTCATCTTTTGTGGGAGCTGCATTGTTATATATCACCTCAATCAATACCTTCATGTCTGCAATGGTTGTAGTCACCATATCCAGTCCAGTGAATTTGATGCACATGGCTGTCTGTAAGGCATTGAACTTGGAGATTGTACCACTTTTGTACATCCTTTTTTTTGAGACAGTCCCAAGCATCCAGTGCAGTAGTTGATTTTTAAATCTCCTGAGACAGGGAGCTGTCAACGACTTGGCATAGAGCACTGACAATATAGTCATTTGTGTTGCTTGATTTGGCCAACTTTGTTTGATCATTGGGAGGTTTATTGTTATGCCTATCAATATATGTCCAGAGGCTATATGCATGGAGGACTTATTTGCATTTCCAGGACCACAGAGGCCATCCATCGGCAGTGAGTATACCAACATCTTTTGCTAATAGCTTGTTCTCTGACATGGTTTAAATTGATTTTTTTGTCAATTTCTGTGCTCCGTAGTTATTTTCAAAGCATGGATGGGAAGCCTATAATCTGTAGAAATCTATGCATATGACTCAGTCATGTAAATGGGAACACAACTATATTTCACTCTACCTATGCATATGACTAAAATACAACAGTAAGTAAGTAATTGAACTGTAGCGCATGTAGAATGTAAGTCTTACCTCAGTTGTGTAAATAGGAATACAACTGAGGAAAGTCTAAGAAATGACTCTAGTTTTATACTAATGGGATGTGGAACAAGAGTGGAACATAAAACAATAATAACAATAATAACAATGAGAACAATGAAATAAGAACAATAAGGAGAAGAATAAAGGATATGGTAATACCATATTCCAACAGATATGCCCCTAGAGCAGTGTACTCTGCATGGAAACATGGGAAGAACATTGGAGCTGGGATATCCCATCCAGCCACCTTTCATTGCAGAGGTATTGCCTTCAGTAACATGCAGGCTGAGAGTAACCGATGACCACACATTAAGTTTCATCATTGGTCAGAATGAAAAAGGTGAAACAATCCAACTGTGAGTGGTATTGTGAGGCGACCCAATACAAGATCAAATAAAATTATCACTATCATTTTTTTACAAAATGTCACCTACACCAAATCTGAAAATTTGTCGCTGTGTTATATAACATTAAATACTGAGGCTGCTCTTAATTACTGTGATGGGGGGTAGTGATAGATAAATGGACTAACTACTGGAATACAAAAATTTGTAGCTATGGGGTGTGTGGCTAATTTTCTACGTAGTTGTATGCTCTTATGCAGACGACGCACGGCGGGTCGATCGTGTGTAAGCGCTGGTCCGAGGAGCTGGCGGCGATGTGACCGTAGGTCGTGTAGGTTGATTGTGGGTGATCCACGATAGTAGAATATATTAATACAGGCATGAGCGTGATGGATAGCACCTATATAGTTATCCCCGTTGGGTCCGCAGCCTTGAATGACGACAAGTAGTGATTTGACCCAATGCGGCTTGACGTCACGTGAGTGCGTCGAGTAGATATCTAATATAAGTGTGGGGGGTTTTCGGTATGAGAGACTGGTAGTATTCGTTGTAGCTACTTTCTCTTTATACAAGTAAATCATGTAACTAAAATATGATCCGTAATTAACGGATTTTGTGGAGCATATACAGGGTCGGCCCACTGTGGGCTGCCCCGATAGAATCTTCATAGAGATATGACACCTGTCAGTGGTGCCATTTGAATAGAATGACTTCTCCCTTTGTTCCCTTCCTGTCTGCAACATTTATTGCCTCTCTGGGCTGTGTCTCATGTCTCATTCTCCTGTTTCTCAGTCATCTGTCCTTGGTGACTGCATATATGCGTCCCGGTTCCCTCAGTTCTCGTTCCTTTACATGTGAGTCTCTTCCCCTATGTTCCTTCTATCCCCTCCTATCTGTTTTCCCTTTGTCTCCTTCTGTATTCCATATATTTCAGCTCCTCTGGCCCCTATGTCTCCTGGTCATCCGGGCGCTTAGCATCTAAGTCGCCGCCGGTTTGAGTCTCTCGCACGGTAACTACTAGTAAGTCCGTGTTCTGTACTACTTTCCACTGCATGCTCACTAATACATCTTCTGTACACTAGTTTACACTATTCTTTTAGGTTATACAGGATACATGTTCAGGTGTGTTTTGGTTCTTTTCTCATCCCTCACTCCCTTCTCTCCATTCCTTCCACCATTCATCACAACAGCTGCAGCTTTCAAGAGAGGGTGGGATTTTTGCACCTCAAAGCTCTGCCTTCAGAGCATCACCAAAAACATTTCATCCACGGTTATAAAAAACAAAGTTCTGTTCTTGAGAAGTATGGTCACTTGTAAAACCTTGACACATTTTGTGCATCATCTGATTCAACCATGGATAGAGTCTGCTTGAATGGGGTGTGTAACAAGTCTCAGCTTGTATAAATTTATCACATATTTACCTAGACAATCAATCTTGGAACAAGTTGTACTATAGATTACTTGATTCTGAGAGTGAGACAGAAAATGGGAAAATAGGATAGAAAATTTGTGATTAAATTTTGGTAGTAAATACATGTTTGTTATATAGTGAATCTGTCTATGTACGGCCCTACTCAAGGCATGTGCATTGCATTATCACTGATGCATGTCACTGGTGATGCATTTGGAATAGACACAAGTGGAAATGTACACATGTGTGTATATACACAGTGTGAATCCAATACATACATGTTGCAGTGCATGAGGGTCAGGGCTGGAGATGCTGAGTAGATTATCTATTGTATAACCACAACAATCAACTGTCTATTGATTTGAGAATCCAATTGAAAAACTTTACTCACTTCTAGAAGCTGAGACATAAGCATGCATTGGTGCCTGTGTCCTCCTCCCTGTGACATTTGCTAGTGGCTGAGGAGGACCCACCATTGAGAAGTGGTGTTATATTGAAAGTTTCAGCGGCTTTGATCCAGGACAAAGGGGAAAAATGTTTGGATGGAGGTGTTGAGAATTGCGAGTTATAATTTGGCCTGTCATATTTACAGTTAGGCAGAGGTTTCTGAAACAAACACATCACAAGTGTCTCATCTTCTGTCCCAGAAGCTGAGACATGAGTAATGACAGTATGTTTTTGTGTTAGTATTTACTGATTAGAAATGTAGACTCTTGTCTATTAGGTAGTGACTATTTAATATCATCTTGTTTCTCAGACGCTGAGACACTCTTGTCTATTAGTTCCAGTTCCACTAATCTCAAAAGGTTATCTAGCCCCAGATATTGAAAACCACGCCTATCACTTAACTCCACCTCTGAATCCACAAATATTGCTGTCCCCAACCTCTATGATGATGGAAGCAACTGGTTGGACTAAGAACCATGTATCGCAAAGGCAATGGGATCAAAGGGGTTATGGAGGCATATTGAAGGCAAAGTACTTGTTCCAAAACCATACTAATTGGTAAACAACATACCCATGCTATCTGATGGGACAAAGATCATTGATTTTGACTAACATGAATATCTTGCTCAACACATTATCCTATCAACAACCTCGACACATCTTGGTGCAAAGATCAAAAACATGGACTCTGCAAAAAAATATGGGATACAGTAAGAGCTGATGTGCACCAAGAGAATGCTTTACCTCCTACATGTAGAAGACCAACTTGCAAGTATGAAGCTTGGTGATAATGAAGATCCAAAAACCCACCTTGCAGGACTCAAACAACACTTCCAACTCATGTCACAATGCTATGGCAACCTTATAAAAATGGGATCTACTCTATCCAATTCATGATACAACACCATTATCATGTCATCGCTACCACAATCATATCAACCTACCCTCCAAACCATCACTTCAGCAGAACCAACCAATGCCATGTTAGGGACATCATCAAAAAAATTAGAAGCTGATGGCCTGATTGATTTCATTATTGAAGAAGCACAGCACCAAGCCAAGAATGCTGAATCAACTCTAGCAGCTTATAGAAAGAGAAACCATAAAGGTCGTGACTATGAGGGTGGAAAACATGAAATATTGGCATCAGGACTGATCTGTGAAAACTGTAATAGGCCAAACCATACCAAAGGGAACTGCTGGTTGAAAGGGGCAGGCAAAGAAGGTCAGGGATCAAGACAGAACACATCCACAAGCAAAAAAAAGGAAGGATGAATCAGCAATTGTTGCAGATGGCAAAGATGAAGAATTATTTGCATTCACCTGCACATCTAACTATATACTGGTCACTGATGCCTTTCAACTCCCAAAACCTCGATTTGGTGCTTGCATTGACAGTGGTGCAAGCCAACACTACTGTCCTGACCAACACAGGTTCAAAAACTATTGACCCATTGAAGGCAGACATATTACTACTGCAGATGGTTGTACCCTTAAAGCCATTGGACTGGGTGATGTGCATATTGAATTGCCAAATGGATCAAACCAAATAAGGCTATATTAAAGGACACAGTGCATGCACCAGATATGGCCTTTACTCCAATCTCTATCTGCCAACTTGACAAAGCCAGCTGCACAGTAATATTCAATAAAGGCATATGCACAATGGTCACATTATGGCTACTATTCCTCATTCTGATGGCTTATACTGTCTTGTCACCCAAAAATCCCAGATTGGTCAAGCAAATGTTGCATCTACAAAAATGAGCATCAGTGAAGCACATTGTAAATTTGGTCATATTTCTTAATTACTGTGATGGGGGATGATGATAGATAAATGGACAACCTATTGTGACACAGGGAATTGTAGCTATAGAGTGTGTAGCTAATTTTCTATGTGATTATATGCCCTTACACAGACAACGCATGGCAGGTCAATCGTGTGTAAGCGCTGGTCCGAGGAGCTGGCGGTGATGTGACCATAGGTTGTGTAGGTCGATTGTGGGTGATCCACAATAGTGTAATATGTTAATACAGGCGTGAGCGTGATAGATAGCACCTATATAGTTATCCCCGCTGGGTCCGCAGCCTTGAATGACGACGAGTAGTGATTTGACCCAATGCGGCTTGATGTCACATGAGTGTGTCGAGTAGATATCAAATATAAGTGTGGGGGGTTTTCGGTATGAGAGACTAGTAATATTCATTGTAGTTACTTTCTCTTTATACAAGTGAATCCTGTAACTAAGATATGATCCGTAATTAACAGATTTTGTGGAGCATATGCAGGGTCAGCCCACTGTGGGCTGCCCCGATGGAATCTTCATAGAGATATGACACCTGTCAGTAGTGCCATTTGAATAGAATGACTTCTCCTTTTGTTCCCTTCCTGTCTGTAACATTTATCGCCTTTCTGGGCCATGTCTCGTGTCTCATTCTCCTGTTTCTCAGTCATCTGTCCTTGGTGACTGCATATATGCGTCCCGGTTCCCTCAGTTCTTGTCCCTTTACATGTGAGTCTCTTCCCCTATGTTCCTTCTATCCCCTCCTATCTGTTTTCCCTTTGTCTCCTTCTGTATTCCATATATTTCAGCTCCTCTGGCCCCTATGTCTCCTGGTCATCTGGGCGCTTAGCATCTAAATTGTCGCCGGTTTGAGTCTCTCGCCCGGTAACTACTAGTAAGTCCGTGTTCTGTACTACTTTCCACTGCATGCTCACTAATACATCTTCTGTGCCCTAATTTACACTATTCTTTCCATGTTATACAAAATATGTGTGTGCTCAAACTGTATTTTGGTTCTTTTCTCATCTCTCACTCCCCTCTCTCCATTCCTTCCACCATTTGTCACAACAATATTGCTCATGCAGATATACGATATGCAGTAACACAAAACTTGATCACTGGAATTGATCTTGACCCTGACTCTCAACTAGGGAATAGCATGGGTCAGGGTAACCCGCACGGGTCACCGGGTTGGGTGCCCTTGGGTTTGGGTGCGGGTCAAGCCGAGAGCACCCGTGACCCGGCCCAACCCGCCGCCTCAACTATGTACGTGCGTACGACATGCACGCGCCGGACACGCACACGTACAACATGACCGCGCTGTACGCGCACGTGCCGACACCAATGCACCATGTGCGCACGCGCCGACACCAACGCGCCATGTGCGCACGCGCCGACACCAACGCGCCATGTGCGCATGCGCTGACACCAACACACCTTATGCTCATGCCTATGACACGCACGCGTGCGGTGCGTTCGTGTCGCACGTCGTGTGCGCATACGGCGCGTTCATGTTGTACGGCGCGTTCATGTCGTATGTTGCGCGTGCGTTCGGCGCGTTCGTGTCGTATGTTGCGCGCGTGTACGGCGCGTTCGTGTCATATGTTGCGTGCGCGTACGGCGTGTTCATGTCGTATGTTGCGCACGCATATGGCGCGTTCGTGTCGTATGTTGCGTGCATGTACAGCGCGTTCGTGTCGTACATCGCGTATGCCTGCAGCGCGTGCGGGTGCGGCGCGCACCCGACACCCGTCGACCCGTGGGAAAAAACCCATGGGTTGATGGGTTCGGGTTTCCCATGGGTCAGGTGCAGGTCACCCACATTTGACCCGTGGGTGACCCATGCTGTTCCCTACTCTCAACTGGAATTCTGTGAGCCATGTGCTAAAGCTAAGTTAGCCAGGCAACCATTTCCAAAAGAGTTGCAGACTTGGGCCACCAAATATAGCGAGCGAGTCCACTGGGACTTGTGGGGACCAGCATCAGTAAAAAGCCTTAATGGCAATTATTATGTCGCAGCCTGTATCAATGATGCTACTCATGAACACAAACTCTATTTCCAAGAAAAGAAAAATGAGACCTACATCTCTTACAAATGGGATGAAGCATTTATTGAAATGCAAACTGGTAATTGCATAAAGTTTTCATGCTCTGACTGAGGAGGAGAGTTCCTATCAAAGGAGTTAACTCAATATCAGGACAACAAGGGAACTGTCCAAGAGCTTACAGTCCATGATTCCCTGCAACAAAATGGCACCTCTGAGCATGGAATGTGTACCCAAGCAGAATGTTCCCAAATGCTTCTACTTGCATCTGCCTTGCCTTGGTTTCTATGGGAAGAGGCAATGAAACATGCTATATGGCTCCAAAATAAAACCCCAGCATGTGCACTCAATGGGAAAACACCTTATGAAGCAATAAACAATAAGAAGCCACACCTTGCTAGTATCTATGAATTTGGTATTGCAGCATATGTCAAAGACCTCAAGGCTGGAAAACTTGATGCTCGTGCCCAAGTAGGACACTTTGTCAGCTATGATTCAGAGTCCAAGGGATATGTATATACTGGCCACACAAGAGATTAGTAACAGTTAAACATAATGTCATCTTCAACGATGATGATGATGCACTCACCACCAACAATGTTACTATTATTCATGGTGATTCTCTGGCTGAGGGGGAGAGGGACAAGATCATCCAGAGCCCCTCTAATAATGCCAACTTAGAACTCTCAAATGTCATTCAACCTGTCCTTGAAGCTGAAGAATATCATGCACCAGATGATAATAAATCAACTTCTAACATCCTTGCATCTAATCAGCAACCAGAAGATGACTTAGAGGAAACAATTGTAGAAGAAGACCCATCTCCACTACTAGGTTGAGGCCATCATATCTAAAAGAAGCCACCTGGGACATACATATAGATGTATGGCAGAAGGAGAACCACCCTTCCATTCAAACCTTGCCCATTTTGACTCAAAACAAAGTGGAGAAACTGGTGAATTCCCAGAAGATCTCATTGATATAGAAGATGACTTACCACCAGATTTTGCACTACTTGGAGCTATGGGAAATGAACCCCAATCACTTGATGAGGCTCTCCATGGCCCTAATGCAAAGGAATGGCAAGCCGCATTTGACTATGTCATTGGCCAACTTAACAAGCTAAACACATGGACCATTGAAGATGTACCTAAAGGACATTTTGTGATACCATGTAATGAGGTCTTGAAAGAGAAGCAAGGACCAATGGGAGACATTGAATCTTATCAAGTCTGAATAGTTGTAGGTGGATACAAGCAGATTGAAAGTGTCAACTATACCGAAACTTTTTCTGTTGCTGCCAAAAATGCCCTCTGTCCATGTTGTCCCAGGGAGTGCAGCTGCTCAGGACTGGGAAGTCCACCAGGTTAACATAAAGAGTGCTTACCTTAATGCACCCCACAAAGAGACAATATATATGAAGCCACCCGAGGAGTTCTGAAACCAGGCAAAGAAGGCAAAGCTGCTGCTTACTCAAAGGACTCTATGGCCTTAAACAAGCAAGTAGAGAATGGCATCAAGAGATGACAAGAGTATTTGTTGAGTTGGGGTTCAAATGCTCAGCTGTTGACCACTCCGTATTCTACAAAAAATCTGAACAGGAACACACCATTGTAGTTGTGGCAACTGATGACATGGCAGTTACCTCCAAATGCCCTGAAGATGTGCCCAAGTTCAAGTCTAAGCTCAGACAACATTGGGACATCACAGATATAGGGGAGATATATTGGTTTCTGGGATTCCAAATCAAACATGACCATGTTGCTCAAACAATATAAATCAATCAGCAGGCATATATTGATGCTGTAGTTGACAAGTACAAACTTATGAGTGCAAAGCCTATAACACCTCCAATGGAACCAGGAGCACAATTTTCGAGAGAACAAGGACCTGCTACCCAAAACCAAGAAATGTGGATGCAAGGGGTACCATATGCTAGAGCAATTGGCAGTGTGTTGTGGGCTGCAGTTGTGTAGTGACCAGACATTGCATATGCAGTGGGTGTCCCCTCACAGTTCATTCAAAACCCTGTACAAGCATACTAGGAGGTACTCAAACAAGTCATCATATATCTTGGGAGCACAAAGAAATTATGGCTTGTGGAGGATGGTCATCCAGCATGGTTGAAGGTTATTGTGATGCTTATTGGGCAAGCCAAAAGCACAGGCATTCCATATCAGGATACTCCTTCATATTAGGAACTGGTACCATGTCTTGGAGCTGAAAAAAACAATATGTGATTGTGCTGTCAAGTACCGAGGCTGAATATATTGCACAAACACATGGAGCTAAGGAAGCTCTGTGGTTACAGTCATTCCCACAAGAAATACTAGGAACTCACATTGGACCAATTAATGTCAAGTGCGATAACCAAGGGGCAATTGTGCTAGCAAAGGACAACAAGTTTCATGGGAGATCCAAGCACATTGATATCTGGTACCATTTCATCCATGAAGCAGTAGAAGACTTGAAGATATCCCTCAAATATGTTCTAACTGACGAGAATGTGGCTGATATCTTCACGAAGCCTCTTGCAAAGCCTAGATTTCGGTGACATGTCAAACTCCTAGGAGTACATATGATTGGAAAAGACTAAAGAAAAGAACAATGGCTACCAACTCTTCAAACATGGGGTGTATATTTTTTTTGAAAGTGGCCTAATTTTACTCAAGGGGGGGTGTTGAGAATTGCGAGTTGTAATTCAGCCTGTCATATTTATGGTTGGGCAGAGGTTGTTGGGTGCAAACTAGCATCTCACCCCTGAGAGACCAACCTCAATATATTGTAATATTATATCGATTTCGGTATCATTCAGTGCGCTTTTGAACTCTTAATTTTTCTCAATTTTATTTGTATTTTTACCCTCATTATTGAGGGAGTTATTCATATTCTACTATGTATGCTACTTACGGGCGCTTGTCCACGCACGACGCGACTAGCATGGCCGGCTCCCTGGATTTGGAACCGGCAGCCTGGCTCAAACCTTCGATAGGGTCAAGGGCTGGTTGCAAGGTATATGCAGGTGAGACACGACCCGCATAAGCCTCCCTCCTCAGTTATTGACTACACTGAGGAGGTGAGTTGTATAATATATTGTACAAGCCTTTAAGGCTGATTTTCTTTTTATTCTTTTGTAAGATAAATTAAATAGGTATATTTTCCGAATATACACTCAGTTATTGACTACACTGAGGAGATAAATTAAATAGCTGCCAGAAGAATTCTTCAATCCTACTGTACTTGCTCATAATCTCACCAAGGTTATGGGCCCCGCAGACCAAACAGAGAAAGTCCCATTGACTATGGGAAGACTATCTACAGATGGATCAAATTGGTCTCTGTGGAGAGCTCAACTCATGAGTTATTTCGAGTCCAAAAATCGATTGAAACATGTAGAAGGAAAAGCAAACAGACCACCTGATCCTCCCACTTTTCCCAAGGCACATGTCCTCACAGATGATGAGGAGGCCAAGGTAGAGAAGGCTGAGGAGAGACTTGAAAAGTGGCTGGCTAGAGAGGGGCTCGTCAAGACTCAAATATTGGCATCCGTGTCAGAGTCACTAGCTTTAATGCTAGAAAAGAAAAAGAATGCAAAGGAGATCTGGGATACCCTGGTAACTGAGATGACGAAGAAACCAAAAATGGTTGTCACCAGTATCCAGAGACAACTCCG